>JACEIK010001913.1:87941-98028 GCA_018107945.1 Datura stramonium
ATCTTATTTAGTGGGTCTGTGGAGAGTAGAATCTGCACAAATCTTATCACTACATCAAAGAGGTTGTTTTTGATAGATCGTTGGCTTTAAAAAAGACAGATCCAATAAAATATAAAAATTATTAAAAATTCAAAAAAATATAATAAGTAAAAATGTACATAAAACTGCTTCATAGTAAAATGCTTAATAATTGACGAAAAGACTAATCAAAATTGTTTAACCCAAAAGACTAATTAGATTTTTTTAAAAAATTGGGTAGAAATTTATAAATTAATTTGTAAAAAAGAAAAAGTGAAGGAGGAATCTACAATTAGAAACATCAAAACAGAGCAAATGATGAAGAATGATGCGTTTTTCTTTGTAGTTTGCACATTGATAATTTTCACCTCTCAGTGTAACATGAAGGGAAGGAATAAAAATAGGGTTAAGAATAAAAAAAAATATTGAGATTTTAATTTATTTTTTTAACTTCTTGATATTTATTAACAAGTTGAATTTTATTTATTTTGGTATTAATTTTAATTAGGAGAAATTTTCGGGGATTACGTCCCAAAATAAAAATTCGTTCAACCCTAAGCGTATGCCCAAAATGATAGCGCTTACGTCTCCTGATACTTTTGTCCCCACAAATCACTCCAATGCATTTATACTATGCCCCGCCCGAAGTTCGCCGCAAATATATCTTTTAAAATATTGTTTGGGTGCAAAACATAGATAAAAAATGTTATACTCCGCAAAGAAATGGGCACAAATAATGGCGAAGGAGTTAGTATCTTGAATCTATAAGTTTTAAATTTTTAAAAGATAAGATTATTGAGTGTTTATTAAATTACTTTTATACGTTAAATAAAATTTTAAAATATAAATATCAGGTACTCACCAAAGTTATTGAATCCTTTCCGACCCGTAATTAGTGCTTCCAACTAACAAACTTGGAAGCCATGCGATGTTGGGCTTCATGTTTGGGCTGTTGGCCCACTTCCCATACAAGAAGAGCACGTGATAATGCCAGTTGTTTTTTTGTTTTTTGTTTTTCTTTCCATAATAATGTCATTGCTTAATACTCATTTCGTTTATTGTTATTTGTCCAATATATAAAATAAATATTTATTTTTATTTATACAGTTTAAAATATTAAAATATATTAAATTAAATAATAAACAAATAAATATTAATTTAATTAAATAACTCTTTAAAGATATTAATTTGATATATAAATAATATATTAAAAAAATCATAAATATAAAAAAAATAAAAAAAATAATATATTATTTAATTTTTTTAATTTATTTTATAATTATTTTTAATATTAATTTAGAGCATCAAATATTATATTTAAAAAATATTATAAAATAAAATTATTATTTTATTTATTAATTTTTAAAGAACATATTAAATTAATAATAAACAAGTAGAAATAAATGATGTAGAGTCCAAAAAATTCGTGACAAGCAAGGCATCTTCTAACATCCTATTCTTTGAGTTAAACCAAAAAAAAAAAAAAAAAAAAGTCCTCGAATAAAAATAGCAATTACAATAAATTAATATGTACTATTTTTTGTTCCTTTTTGTTCATTATATTACTTTATAAATTCAAATCAAAGATGATGGTTTTGAGAGAATCTGAAGGATAAAAAATGAATAAATCAAATTAATTTTTCATGTTTGATCAGTTTATTTTTTTAAATGAAAATAATATATAATTTTTTTAAATTGTAAAAATAATTTTTAAAGTAAAAATAAAATAAAAATTTAATTGTATTATTTCCGTGCTTATTATAATCTTATTCCACTCCCAAACTCAACACCGATACCCACCCCCACCTCTCACCTCACTCCAATTTCATCATTCCGACTTCAAAGGTGTTTATCTAAATTATATAAGTAAATAACGAGTTAATTTTCAAATGGTCACTCAATTATAAATTGTTCATATAAAAATAATTTTTTTTACTTTATAACTCAAAGTCACTCAATTATTGGTGTTTCACTCATAAAGTCATTTAACTATTAGTATTTCCTCGGCCACAAAGTCATCACTCAATCAATTAGAGAATTTTTTCATTTAATTTTTTATATAGAATTCTTATTTCAGCCCAAATTTATAAAGAACAAAAACATTCATTTTAACCCATTTTTAACCTACTCCTCTCGTTACACTCGTAAGATTTCCTAGATCTAGTCGGCCTACTCGCACGTTAGTTGCTATTTGAAAGTCATACGCAAGTAGAAAAAGGCCCGGGAGAAATGACAAGCGCTAAGTCGGCCGTTGCAAGGCAAAATGCGACTTATAAATTGCATTCCGAGAATGTAACTTATAAATCGCATTTCAGAATGCGATTTATAGTGTCCGTTATATATATAAACCCCAACTTTGATTTTAAGGACATACTTATTCTATAATTTCCGAACGTAAGAAACAGAGAGGCACGAGGGAGAGTAATATATAACTGTTTGATTACGTCGCCAAATGTAGTCTAAACTCAAATTAACCTCGTGTACCGAGGTATTGAGCAGCAGCGAGCATTCCTATGGATTTTGTTTCGCGTACGGCCGACTTAACCGTCGAGCTACCGGACCAGGGTAAAGTAGAATTGCTCCAAACTAGTGTCTATGTGCTCCTAGCCGTAAAGTAATACTTCTCCTTTCCGGACTTCCGAAAATAGCGAAGCTGACTGCCTTCGATAAGCCTAAGTTTAGACGATAATTATATCGAAAGTGGCGTTGTCCTTCAGAATAATGTTGTATTTAGTATTAATTGATGCATATGAATGCAGTTGGGAGAAATAGCTGAGACTGACGAGCTCTGTCCTATAATGATAACTCGAGGTTAAGGTATGTGAAGTTGTTGTTCGCAAGTTAGTAAGTCTTAGTGCCGTGAATCATAGTAAACTCCGTATTTGGAACTCTCGGAGTTGAATGTTGAGAATTGAGTAAGTCTAGTAAATTCTGGTTTGCGTTGTCGTATCATATTTCAGTCCGAAAGTTGTAGCGCCGCGCTAAGGGGCTTAGCATTCCGCATTCTAATAGATTATTGTATGATTAGCAAGCATGTTGTAGAATAAAAAGAAACAGATTTTCTAATAAAAGCTAGTAAAAAGTAAAACCAGATAGACAGATGTAAACACTTTATGGCTACGTACTCAGCTATTCAGACAGACGATATTGGCTACAAATTAGCCATTCAGACAGATATTATCCCGCGCGATTAGCCAACAGCTAATAAAGATTTCAGACCGCATAATCGCAAAGAACTAAAGATAATACGTAAAGAGATCAAAATAAGAAATCAGATTTCCGATAGTCTTTCCAGCTTATACATGCTTGCTATTTATATGTGCTATTTGTTTGTTGAGACTTGTTGTGCGTGAGGGCCCCCTTATTGAGCGCTACCGCCGCCCCGGGTTGCACTGTCACCCACTCGAGCGGGTGGGCTTACGTCACTCCAAGGAGTGGCATGCCGTCCTACTGACGAAGATGGGATGAAGCTTTCCCCATAGCAGCTCCTGATCAAAGACGCAGGTGCAGCTCCGGTTTCGTATAGCCCTGAGAGGGAACTGCACTTATCTGTTAATGCTCGTATCTGGCCATTTCTGTGTGCGGCCCAGCCTTGTATAGCTCCCTGGGGAAACAGACCCCATTCATCGGTCGTACACAAAAGGAAGCCCGAGCCTCGTATAGCCCCGAGGTGGAAACAGAACCTATCTATTAATGTTACGTAGGTCCTCCTCGACCCAGACACGGTTATTTCTATCGGAGGCCAAGGCTCGAGCCTGAGACCTGTGGGGCTCTGTAGAGGAGCTCCGGCTGAGTACGTGATGAGTGGAGTGACTTATTTTAAGTGTGTTTTGACCCGGGTAGGGGTATTAGATTGTTTGCTTGCTTGGTGCCATCCGACTTATGGGGTTGGTATTGGCTCTTGCTTGCTACTTGTATATCTATTTATGTGTTACATATTAGCTAACTAGACAAAGAAAGCCGTCATATTACTGTGTACGCTCCGCCTTATCAAAACACAGAAAGCATGATCCAAATTATCAGCTTATTCATTCATTATCTCCGCCATACGCATTTGCTAGTTATGCTGTCCTATTTCAGTTCTTTTTCAGTTATGTTATTTCAGCAGCTTTGCATACTCGCACCAGCTGATCGATGCCCAAGTAAGCTCAGACATTTGCTCCGTGCAAGTACTCATAGATGAGGAGGCCATCCGTGATTCCGCCGCCTGTTGAGTTGTCACCCGTCATCCGGAGTCCGATTCCCTGAGGTGTAGCTCTTTTTCTTTGATACAAGATGGGTAGGTCGGGGCCCCTGGTCCGATCATTTCTATCTTTACTCATAGAGGCTTGCAGATTGTATATTATTATCTCCCCAGGGTCGTGCATTGGAGCCTGGCCGTGAGGGCGTGGGCACAAAGAATGTTTAGCATTGCTTTCTTTTATGTTGGCCGTGTGGGGCCATAGCTTGCTAGTAGTGGTGACCTTGCCAGTCACGTAGCTTTCCAGTATTTCCTTGTTTAAGTTTCGATGACTAGTCAAAGATGGTGGCCTTGTCGGCCCGCAAGAGACAGGGTTCTTCGATTGTGAGCGCGTTCTCGTCACCGTTATTACGGTGCAGGTGGCTATAGGTCTGTTGGCCGAGGCTGTGTTTACAAATGTTGAGATAGCCCTTGTTTCCAGGAACATGAGATAGAGCTAACAGGCACCAGATGCCTCGGCCCCAGCTTAGTAGTCTGTGATCCGTCTAGGGCACCAGTGCGCTCATACCCCCAAGGCGGGGCGTGACATCCTCTTGGCCCGACCCATTACAAGAATGCAATTTTGACATTTCTCTTTTTTATTTTATTTTAAAAGAATGCTTCTTTTTTTAAAAAAAAATTAGAAGTAATTCAGTTTAAATTTTTCATTCTATTTTTTAAATAACAACCTCTTATAATTAAACAGAAAATATTGCAATACAATTATTCTTTGCTAATCGAGGCTAGCATTTTAAAATGAAAAAATATCAAAATAAGAATAAGAATGAATATTATTAAAAATAGCAAAAGAAAATCATATTGGTAAATTAAAATAATAAACTTTTAAAATTTAGAGGTCGGGTCAAGTGGGGCGGGTTAATAAAATGGTTAAAATAAATATATTTTTGTTTCTTATGAATTTGGGTTAAAATAAAAATTTTATATTAGAAAAAATTAAATAAAAAAATTATATAATTAGTTGAGTGACTTTGTGAGTGAAACATCAATAGTTACGTAACTTTGTGAGTGAACACCAATAGTTGAATGACTTTTGAGTTATATATAAAGTAGCAAAAAAAAAAGACTTTCTAAGTAGATTATCTACAATTAAGTGACTAAACGAGAAATTAACTCATAAAATAACTACATATTTTTGCTTACTTATTATACAAAAAAAAGAGAAAGAAAATTACTTATTTTAAAATATTTTTCAGAAAACTTTTTCTTAACATCATCTTGCATGCCAAACACACTCGTATGCTATCACCAACATCATCTTGCATGCCAAACACACTCTTATGCTATCACCAAAAAGTGTTATGAAATGAACGAAATCTCTTCATTTCGAATCAGATGTGCTGTATTCAAATTTTAGAAATAATTTTTTTTATAAAAATATTTCCTCTTTAATGTATTTTACGCAATATGATTATGAATTAATTGAATGAATAAATTTCAGAAATTAAATGAAAAAGAAAACTAAGCCTAGTTCAATCCTAAGCATCTCTAATTACGAATGATCATGAAAAATAGACGTGATATTCATGATCATGTCTCACTAAGAAATATGCAACGTAATCTTGAAAGAGAAATAAAAAATATTCAAAGATTAATAGGTACATTATATATGTGTAATCGGATGGATAGCCTCCCTTCATTTTAAACTAAAATTTGTGAGTTCGGATTTTAAATATAAATTTTTTTGTTAGAGGATGTTTCCCTCTCAAATATAACATGAATTTGAATTAGTCGGAATATCAATATAAATATTGAATGTCAGACTGAAAAAAAAATTGCATATGTGCTGCAAAATGAAGGTATTATTAGCAAAAATAAATAAATAAATAAAGATATGTGCTCAATTCTTGTGTAGTGAAAATTATAAACATGATTTTTTTTTTACTTAACTATTGTCTTTATAGACAATGCTCACAACGGCATCAAGTTTATTTTCTAGACATAATTAGTTAATATAACTTTTGAAAACATTCTTTAAATTCTTTTTTTTTCTTCAAAATAATTGAGAAAATTAAAAATAAAAATATTTATCAATCTGGATTTCTATTTAGCATGGGCCATTCTGCTCTCTAACGGTAATAATGCATAGGACTCGTATGGGTGTCCTTAATGCATTGATGGATAATTCTTATTCATTATTGCAAATAGAATGCCAGAAATTATGAACTTTTGCGATAATCTATCACTAAATAGCTTTTAATTAATATAATATTTTTAATAATTTATCACTAGATATATAGGATGACTAATGAATTTTATTATTTAACTGCAAGATATTTTTAGCATTCTAAAAGATTTCCATTTCTATTAATTAATAATAATAATAATAATAAAGTATGTAATAAAATGAGGTTCACACTTTGGGGTTACTTAATTAAGTTAACATATAACTATAAAACGTAATAATAGAATTATGTTAAACCAAGGATATTTTACAATAATGAAATGGCATCTTTCCTATCACTAAAAGGAATGCTACTTTAAGAACCAAGAACTACGAGCATTCTCACTATTTACTCACTGATTACTTGCAATCATGATTGTGGTAATTGTGGTAGGATGGATAGGAATCGTTTATATTTTAAATTAAAGTTTTGAATTTTGTGTATGAATTTTTTTTTAGTAGAAAATGCATTTTTATAAATTTCTTAAATAGATCTTAGGCGACAAGCAAGTCGAATCTTAACTTGATTTTCTGAGTTCAAAAGAGAAGAAGAAGAAGAACCAAGGGGTAAAACAATCGATTGAGTCATAATCTGTTTGGTCAAACTTTTAAAATCAACTCATTTTAAAGTGGTTTAATTTTCAAAAAAATATTTTTGGTGAGAAGTAGTTTGTGTTTGTTGAATAAATTAAAAAAAAACACTTTTGAGAGACAATTCATGTTTGACCAAACTTTTTAAAAGTGTTTCTAAGTGTATTTTTCGCAAAAGTGCTTTCCAAAAAACTATGTTTGGGAAAAAAACTACTATGTTTAACTTCTGAAAAATAATTTCTTCTATTTCCTAAAAACACTTATTTTCTTCAAAAATTTGGTCAAACACCTCACTTTTTTTATTTTGATTTTAAATAAGCACTTTTTGAAAAGAGAAAATAACTTTTAACCTTTTAAAAGCTTGACCAAACAAACTATCAGACTTGAAGATCGGAGGTTTAACTCCTTTCTCCACCTAATTCATTTGAGGTCCAACCTCAAGTTTTGATATTTCATAAGTAAATCAATAAGTGTTTTCTAAAAAAGACGAGTCTCGAAAAAACAAATGAAACAAAACAACTGAAATACCATAATATATCAACTCTCATACTAGCTACTGCTCCAATTTAAAAATTTTATTCAATCGAACACCTATTTAACTCTCTATTTGACAATACTTTATTTTGGGTAATAGCGGTAACTTTATAATCGTTTCACAACAAAAATCTGTGAAATTGAGTCTTAAATATGAAATTAATCAAAGTCCAATTTGACTTTCTAAAGTTAAATTCGAGAGAAAAAAAAAACATTATTATAGTACGGAATTAGTAATTAAAGATCCTTCAGAATGATGGCTTACCAAACGTTCTATTGCTTTCTTTTAAATAATAAAAAAAAAAACTGGTTTTCAAGATCTAATTAGGGTGTGTTCTGTATTTTTCATGAATAATATTTTCTTTAATTTTTTTTTTGTTTTTATGTTCGATTAGTATAGCAAAAAAGCTTTATTTTCCTTATTGCAAGAAATTTGTTTTTAAAAAAAAATATTTTCCTCCGGATCAAACACAATCTAAATCTACTAAGTACTCTTCTGTTATTTATAACAAGTTTGATTGTTGCACCAACTCTGTAAAGAACAAATAATTAAATTGAAAGAAGTATTCTCATCGATCCATCAATGAATGTTGTGTCTTTCTTTTTGGGTGATCCTTTGACCTATATGATATATATATATATATATTTAGTTGAGATATTCATTAAAAGGTTATGAGTCCAACTCGTACTAATTAAATAACATCATGATATATATACAATACATCCAAATATATTCTTTTTTTATTTAAAAAAATTAAAGAATCTAAAATATATTTAAAGTATTTTAATTGATCGAATTTATATTTGAATTATCATATGTATGAGTTTTCTACTTGAACTATTACCAACTATTTATAAAAACACTTTCCAACATCAATTGTTTTGTTTTTTTACCTGGACGGTAGTGATATTTAGAGAAAAAAATAATAATTATACTTATGCTCAAACTATCGAAACTCATTAAACTTTAAAATTTGGATCCGTCTACGCATAATCATGTACCTTTGCTCCACTACACTCATGCTACTCGAACTGTCCCCATCTATGATTAGGATACAGTTACATTTCCGAATTGGGTTATAAGTTTGAAAATTTAAGATTTACTCTTAATTAATATGCTAGGTCCATAGGTCTTTGATGGCCACAATCTTGTAGCTACATAGGAGCTTTAGTACAATATCTCTCTTTATTGTTTAAAAAACGTAACTAAATCTTTCATCAAAATGCAATTGATTTCCCTTGGATTCATACTTTAAAATAAAAAATTTAAAAAAATAAATTAAAAATCCACGAGGACTTGAAGATGATAAGAAGTTAATGGGTGTGATGGGACGGATTTCTTCACCCTTAATTAAAGATATCGGGTTCCGGCTATAAATATAAAAAGATCTTGTTAGAAAATGTTTTCTTCTTAAATAGGTCTTACCACTTATGCAACACAAATTTAAATTAATTGAAATCTTAATACAGATATCGGATATCGAAATAAAATAGAAGGAACTAAGAGGATAAGAAAAGGAGGGTGTAAAAGATCAAGCAAAGGAGCTAGCTTTCATTGACTGCACTGTAAAACATAATAATGAGATTTTGAATGTGGTGGATTGAGATGATAAAGATAAGAGAAGAGTCCCACACTTTATTGCAAAGTAAAAACACATTCCAATTGTCAATTGCATGCTGTGTGAAATCATGAATCATATGATCTGACTGTCAAAAAAGAAAAAAAGAAAAAAAAAACTAAAAAACTATATCTCGATTCTAAATTTTGTTAGAATCGATTATATGAATTCATCATTTTATACCCCAATGCGTTCAGTCGAATATACTTGTCATAAGTTGATCATTTTTATGTTGGTGTTTAACATATCTTAATTATTCTTATTTACTAGGGTTTGAGACGAGGCAAAAAGTCATAGTTCAATTCAAAATTTTGTTAAAATCGGCTATATAAATACTTTGTATTCATTTAGTTCGTTTGGGCTCATTTTATGTCCCGATCGATGCATTCATTTTAATACTTAAAATATAAGTGATAGTCTATATCGTAATTCTTCTTATCATTTTTGTGATAGTCTATATCGTAATTCTTCTTATCTATTCGAGTTTGAGATCGATTATATATATGTGTTAAGCTTATAACATATGATATTTAGTATATATAGGTGGAATTAGCTAATTTTACAAAATTAAATCTAAATATTCCACTTTCTTTAAGTTTTCTTATCTGTCACTCTGTGTATTAGTTGGTCAGTCATATCAAATATAGTTAGAGAGAGTTTCCACTGATCACACGCATGAATGAATTCTAAATAATTAAAGAAATTAAGCACTAATATTAAGTGACTGTTTAATCATTTATAATCTCTGTGTGGAAGAGCATGCATGCACTTTTTTTATTTTTTGACATGACTTACACCATGCTGCTAGCCGTTGGACCATGAATTATATCCTCTCCGTTCACTTTTACTAGGCACGTTTTATTTTTCAAAAGTTAAACCGCATGAATTTTGATTAACATTTTAAAATGTATTTTTTCATCATAT
>JACEIK010001913.1:98040-115229 GCA_018107945.1 Datura stramonium
ATTTCAAATTCGTATAATTTTCGAACATCTAAATTTAAATTTAAAAATATTACATTAATTTAATTTAATTTATCTTCAATATATATGTATTTAATTGGTTTCTTGATGGTTGAACAAATAACAAAACATTCATTTCATATGCTATGGTAAATTATATCTTTTTTATTTTTTTAAACTCAGTAATCGATACATCGCGTATTGAGCACCGATGAATTCAAATTGCGCCGTATAAAGCCTATTAAGGAGGAAGAGCTCCCTAGCTATCAATAATTTTTCTTTTTCGTAGTCAGGTTTCAAATCTATAAGACCTCTATTTTAAGAATGAAGAAATCGTATTTATCCACCATAATCCTTTATTAGTTGGTAATTTATATCGTTATTACAGTTATAGAGTTACATAGAGTCTTTCAAAACATTTCTTAATGGAAAATAGAAAGAAAAAATTAAAAAAAGCTTATAGCTTAGATAGTTTTTCTTCCACTGAGATTACCTTTTGTACTTATGCAAATTAACATTATAGTTGGCATTGCATTTGGATACTGGACCAAAGGTACTACTGAGATCACTGCCCTTGGGGAAAAATTTCCTTGCATCCCATTTTGTGCATCAAACATATAAATGATCACTCAATTAATATTAATTATTGTCGCAGATATTTATCTCTTTTTCGATAAAAAAAATTGATTTTCTAAAATAATAATCTTCGTCTTATATATGAACTTCAACAATTTAACTATCATTAAGTGATAACTATTGCTCTAATTAACATTAATTTGTGACCTTATATGATTAAATTATTTTTGATTTAGCATAAATATCAGATTTAAATAAGTATGTTTGATGCTCTATAGGAGATTTAATCTTCAAAATTTGAAAGAATATGTTGATTGAGACTTGACTAGAAGAGCACCTAAATGTAGGAGTGGCCTTTATAATTGATTGAAGTTGACTAATTGGACTGCTAAAAATGTACTGATAATATTCAATGATACATCATACGATGGTCGTGGTTGAGCGATAAGTATTATTTCATTTTTAATCAGATATTTTGAATTTGAGCCTTACATATGAAGTCACTCTTATATATTTTTTATCCTCAATGTGAAATTCTTCTGGCGCTAACTTAAATTTAATCGAACTCCAAGTACGAATATCGAATACCGAATATTACATTTGCATAAAAGTGTAAAAAGCTGAGGGAAAAGAGGGTAGACTTTTTCTTTGAGGAAAAAAGGGCATAAGTTTGATTTCATCTTTATCTCTTTCAGAAAATTGTGCAAAATCTGTCCACTTTTTTTCCTCCAAAGATAGAAAAGGTGAAAAATCTGCAGTGTGATATTATTGGGATATATAATGATCATGTTGTGGAGCCAACATATAGGGTCATAATTTTGAAGAAGTGAAAGAGAGTCATCCAAAAAGTGAACTTCCTAGTTCCTCTGTGATGATGGTGTAATTCATCTTAATGATTTGCAATATAGACTAATGGACCTTCCTTTTACTGAATCTCTTAGTGCTCTGATTTGTTGTGATTACTGTTCAGAATGATTTGTCATGTTGTGTTTTGTTTTGATTTTTTCACTTTTGTTATGTTCTTTTTTGTACTGTTTTGGATTATTTTTTTCTTTGAATTAAAGGTTTATTAGAAACGATTTTTCTATCTCTAAGGTAAAAGTAAGATCTGTGTGAATTCTATTCTCTCCCGCTTCTTTGTAAGATTACATTGAATATGTTATTATTATTATTATTATTTTATTATTTTGTCTTCTTGTACATTATTTGGTTGTTTTCTCTCTTTCGAATTGGGTCCGAAGTTGACTTTATAATAGTGCAAACTTCAGATAAACAGGTTGGAAGTTCACTTGGAACAATATTCACAGTTTTTATTACAGATTCAGGTGAATTCAATAACTTTTATTCAGAAAGAGACACAAACAACCTTAAAGTATACTATTCCATGTTTTAAAGATTTTCAAAACTTGACGTTTCAAATCCCGTTGAATGGTTATGATTCTGTAAATATATTTGATTGTGAATCCAATTATTATTATATATATTACTAACTTAAATTACTATATATAAAAACTCGTAAACTTCAAATTCTTGATCCACATCTGGCTCAAATAGTGTTAAAAAGTACACTGGGTGAAGGTTTGATGTTTCCTACCAATTTTGAAAATCATAATTGAAAGTCATGTGGTGGAACGTGGGTTGAGTTTATGCTTGAAGATATGGGACGTTGTTTGAATTGTTTGGTACTTTTATTGAAATTGAATGAAGTTTCGAGTCTGTTTAAATAAAGGAAAATGGTTAATTGGATGAAGCAAAATTATGAAAAAAATTTTAGAGTTTCAAAATTGCTTTTTGACAAATCTAAAAAGTGTTTTGAAAAAATGTTAGTAGTTGAATTGATTGATTATATAAATCTTTTATGTTATTGGTGAAGATTTGATGCTTGTATCTTGTAATCCTCTCCTTCAATTTTGGTATTTTAACAATATTAAAATTTCACCGGGGTGTCCTATTTTGATTGTTTCATTTAATTTGTATTCGTCGTCCATTTTATTTTATACTTATACTTATTTTCAGTATTTATAAGGGTGTAAAAGATAATTGTGCCTTTTAATATTCAAAACAATTTTTTTTTCGCTTTGAATCTCACAATTTTATCATTTATGAATTTTAATACCTAATTTTTTTTAAATGTACTTGCATGAACCTAATCTATATATATGTACAAACATCAATCTTTTAGGTCCGATATAACAATTTTTGCCATTATTCAACTTAATCAAATAAATACATATTTCTCATGTGTTCGCGTTTGGAATTATCCCATACTCTTATAACGACTTCGATCACGTAGGTTCGAACTTGCATTTTATCCCTTCAATAATTTGTAAATCTTTATACATACTTATTTGAAATAAACACATCATATAATTTCAGCTAGATAAAAAATACTAAGTGATTTCTTTTCATTTGTCCCGGCTTTAATGAACAGAATTGTCTGATATCTATTGCTGGTGGGAGGTGACAAATATTCCATAAAATTAGTCGAGGTGCGTGAAAGCAGATCCAAACATGACGAGTATAAAAAAAAAAGATTAAAAAAAATTACACCATCTAACTATTTATATGGAGCCACTACTAGCTTGGCAAATGAAAATTTGGGCTTCAAGCCCATGTCTATATTGAGCAAACTCGCTGGCCAGAATTTGCTAGTGGGCTTTTACCAGAGGACCAATCTCCAGTTTAAAAGAGAAAGAAAATTCAAAGTAAAATATAAAGTAGACATGATAGAGATTGGGAAATCCATTCCCTTTAGACTTATCTAAGATAACAATATGGTGATTGGAGATGCTCAATTAAAGCATGCTAATTTAGTTTAATTAATTTCATTATTATTATTATTATTATTATTTTCTATTATTATTTTTTTTTTTTGGAGTAACGAAGATGGCAAAAATAGCTATCGTTGGACAAGTTATCTGGGCCAACACTACGTAGGCCTCTAAATGAAGGGGGAATTTGGCCTACATGTGTGACATTTCAAAGGCCCGTTGGTCCCAAAAATTACGATAGGATTATTAATAGGTAAAAATTGAGTGATTTACAAGGACAATCTTGAATTTTGACTTCACTTGCTTCAAAAATTCAAGTTTAACAAGTTTTGCTCCATGACTTAGCTGGTCAACACATATGATTTACACATAAACTATGAGACAATGCCTCGCGGGATTGGACATTAGGCCATCGTGAGCGTACATTTGGACACTTGAATGCATATGTCTCGTGATCGTAAGACGAGCCTCCTTGAACTCATATTTTGGCTCACTATCCTTAGATATCTCGATATACTATTTCTTTCGTTTCAATTTATGTGATATAATTTGACTAGATACGGAGTTTAGAAAATATAAGAAGACTTTTGAAATTTGTGATCTAAAACAAGTTATAGATGTTTGTGTGATAATAAATATATCATCGTATTAAGGGTGGAATAGACATTTTAAAATTAAATTATTACTAAATATAAAAATGCGTCATTCTTTTCGAGATTAACTAAAAAATATAAAAATATATGCTATTCTTTTTGAAAATATATGTTCATGCTAAGCGCCTCTCCCTCTCACCTGTCACTTTCCCCTCCGACCCAAGTGCCACGCTAGTGCAGAGGCATATGTAGCCTTGAAGTTGTGGATTCGAATTACAAGAGTTTGGTGCTCTCAAAGGTGAGTTACCGTCCCTCCATTTGTACAAGTATGTAACAAAAACTAGCTGTATATATATTTGTACATCATGTAGCTGATACGTCCCTATAAATAAAAGCTATTGGTTGTATAGTCACATATCTAATTAATCAATTCGTGAATGAAAATGGCCAGTGTCAATAACTTTAATGAAGAACGGCTTCCTTTTCCTCTATGTATATTGGTGCATGCGATCCTTTTGGGCACAATATCAAGTCAAACATTCCCATCTAAGCGGCTATCACAACTATTTATTCTTCTTCTTCTTCTTCTTCTCATTAACATTTTCAGCCAACTAAGAACAAAATTACAAGGAATAAATATATAACAGCACAAAAAAGATGCAATTGGATCCATTGTAAATTGATTTTCACTTTAGTCTTTCATGTGATCTCAATCTAATCCGCCCATTGGACGCCCCTAATTATTATTAGGCAAAGATGAACAACTACAAAAGAACTCCATTATGCATAAGAAGTTATTAAGAATTCCTCGTCAACTTGAGTATGTAAGACTGCATATACTTAGAATGCGAAAAGAACATTATTTTGAAAACTAAAATCTTGATTAAATGTTAACGATCTACATATTTGAGCGAACATACCTGGCTTTCACATTCACGGATATCTTCGGGAATCTTGTGCCCGGGTAATTAAGTTGAAGAAAATGTGGTTAATTTTAAATTCCTTTCTAGTGCGGTAAGTGATTCAAACTAAGCACTGAGATTATAGGCAGTATGGCAAGTTGGCAACAAATAATTAAACACAAACCACCCCAGAAATGATAATTACTTCAACAATAAGAACCTCACACAAATTGACACTAACAAGAGCTTTAGAATTCTACCTCCTAGGGATCACCCACGTCCCTAAATGTACTAGGACCCCTATCTGGTTTAGATGGCAACACCCACCCCAAATACTTTCAAACTGAATATGGATGGCGCTGCACCACCCATCTCAAGTAAAGGAGGCGTTGGTGGTGTTGGCGAATTGACTACCTACGAATGCTAAGCACAATATCCAGTATGGGCACTGAACTATGGGCTATACTGCAGGGGCTACAGCTTGTCCTTGCACATAACTTACAAGCACTAGTCATAGAAACAGATGCGGAAGAAGTTCTCCATCTTCTGCAATCTACTAACTTCACTCACTCCAATATTTTACACGACTACAGATTGTTACTCCAACAGCACAATAGTCCATCGATAAGCCATACGTACAGGGAGGCAAATGGAGTGGCGGACAACCTAGCAAAGTTAGGATGCAGCACCAACTTTTTTGATGAAGTAGTCATTTTGATACACGGTCCCGCTTTTACTCCTGCAGGATTAGCCAAGGATCAACAACGAAAATACCAACATAGAATCATCTCATCCACCACAGCTATAGCTGCAGATTCACAGCAGTTCTTGTTCTCACCCCACTCCCCCTTTATTGTAACAATCCACAGGATCAAACTGGACTACTGGCCCCCCATCCCTGTACTAATGTTTAGTTAATGTATGCTTTTATCTTTCATGACCAAAAGAAAATTAATTTTATGTGTCTAGAGAGTTGGTGGAGAAAAGAAAAATATATACTATGGACATTAATTTTTCAAATGATCTGCAACCAGGAAACCACAAAATAGAGTTGCACAAATAAAGGAATTACATCTGACTACAACTAGAAGTGGTTAGGTACTTTTTAGTTTAGGAGTTTCTAGGCTGTAAGTTCTTTACTTTACTTGCCATAAAGATTCCTGGCCCTTTCCACTCAACATGAGAACTTTTGAACAATGAATTACAACGCGCAAATCATCTTCTAAGGGAAAAATTTACAACTTTACTCTTTAGCCTCCAAAATGATAAATACTGAGACTTTGCAACTAAGTTCCCATTACCTAAAGCTCTCTCTGTTTCATTAGAGATGAAACACAACAAACAACTAAAAATTTACGTGCTGGAAGGAGAAACTAAAGAAGCATTTGCATAGTGAAAATCACAGGCCTCAATCACTCAGAGTAAGTATCATTAAAATTTACTTAAAGAAGGTCGAAATTTGAAACAGACATCCAAAGGAGATTACGATCAAAGAGAACAGATAATTCTTAAACTTTATTTTGATAAGACGGAAAACATAAATATCTCTTTCATGGAGGTAAATGCAAATTTGCAATCCCCTTATGAATTATGATATCACATGATGGGATAACCCAAGTTGGGGGGCAAAAAGGACTAACAGAAATGCCCGGATAAAAAGATTGAATTTTTCCGTCTTCAAGACAGTAAGCTCCCATATCTCTGCCATCATCTCGTCCTTTCCAATTATCAGTAAAATATATGTGATTAGGCTTCACTCCTATAGAGTCAATTGATATTAATCCATTGATCCCCAGAAAAATTGCTCTATCTCCCAAGATTTTAATCTCTTTTGATTTACTTTTGGTTAGATCTAGTTGCCATAGTCGAATTTGATAGGTCTTGAATCCAGCACTGGGTCCATCTAGTTTATCATACTCAGAAAATTGTGTAACAAGTAATAGTGCACCTGATACTTCAACTAGGTAGAACTGTTTTCTATACGGCCAAGGTGGACCATAATTGTTTTTCTGAAGAAGCAAGCGGGGTTCAAGATTATCAATAACCCAGACTCCGGCAGAAGTGATCATATAAAACTGTCCTTTAAAGTAGTGGATATCCCAGAATTCAACAGATCCTTCAATATCACCAATTTTGGTCCAACAGAGATCGCCAGGTCGCCAAAGAGCCAAATAACTTTTATGCCTACTATAAGAAATCATCACAACATAGTCGGATGTTAAGGAAGGGTTAGCAGACAACACAACCTTTTCGATGGACACATAGTTATTTTCATGTGTTGGTTCCCAATCTCTCAAGCCAATACGTGGAGGAAGCTGGATTTGTGCGTGTGAGAAAGGGTGCAACAATGTCATCTCTCCGATACCTGTATATTCCACAGTGCAAAGCCATCCTTGCGTTGAAAAACACACTCGCCCTCTAGCTTCAGGGAGAAATACTCGTGAAATTTTCTTTTTCGAAAGAGAGTAAAATTCTCGACAATCGTCATGTTTATCGGCAGCCAGCATAAGCAACGGGACTTGGGGCGATGACCCATCAAAATTTTCTTTGGCAGCAGCATTTCGCCATGATTTACAAAGCACCAAATACAACGAAATCCTCCATAACCGTAATACGCTTCACTATCGCAACAAGTAGATCGTATGGAAGTACTGACCAATTCGCCATAGCCAAAAGGGGCAAAAGAGAATAATGAATTGGGTTTTTGGTTTTGCCTATGAGGAAATTTATGTAGGCGCTTAACAAGAAGCATGTTCTCCTCAGTTCGGACCCAATTCGAGTTACTTTTGGACTTGACCCGTGCCATAGAACAGTAAAGTCTGCTATACAATGCCTGGCAACTGGACCACGAAACCCTTCGACCCGGGCCACAGTTTTATTTCAGGGGCTTCATTAGGTAAGATGGCTAGAGTTTGGACTGCAAATTTTTACATTGACTGCTCCTATCTCAGGTGATCTTTAATTTTTATCTTTTAAATTGATAGTTTTTAATTTTTATCCTTTATTATTTTAAATAATAAAATAAAGATAAAAATATTTCTAATAATTTTTTAAAAAATCACAAAACAAACAAAATTCGCTAGATATAGATTAACCGCAAAAGCTCAATTGCATGAACTTATGCCTCTAGGCACAAGTTCTCTACTGAACTTTTGCCCCAAGGCACAAGTTTAGTAGGCTAAAATTTAATTGCATGAACTTCTATCCATAGACACAAGTTTCATATTTAACTTCTACCCTAAGACACAAATTCAGTAGGCACAAGTTCATGTTAATTTATATCTGAAGGCATAACCTGTGTGAATTTATGCACCCACCCCTAGGAATTGAAGAGTGTAATTACTTCATTTCAATTACACCTAATTACATGCTGATCAAATAATAACATGGTCAAACAAACATGTCAAATTGTGTAATTACATCCAATTATACCCAAATTCAATTACATGACTTTTCAAACAGGCTCTAAGTGTTTTTAACTATTAACGTAATATTTTTTTCGTCGTATTTATTTGTATGAGCAGTAAACTTTCATATATGTTATTGTATTTATTTATTTATTTATTTATATTTTTAATGTATTACAACTCTTTTTAATATATTAGGTAGTATGTTAGTATAATAACTGAAATTTATCAAATATATCAAAATAAAAAATATCAATCTTTCCCTTTTAGCCCAATTAATAGACATATACATTTATTATTTGATTTTGTATTTATCCGAAAGTCCCAAAATTTTATCATAAAATTAGGGATGAATAGGGGGATTCTATCCATTTCGATACTTTTAGTAATTAAATAAGATGTTTTTCATAAACATAATATTACTGGTATTGTAGGTAATTAACACTATAATATTGAGTATCTAATTTTTTTTCCTTTTTAATTCAATCCTATCTAAAGAAGAGGTTGGGTCAGTCTCACGGGTTAAGCTAATTTTGACGACTTTATACGAAATTGATGTATCTTAAATCTTAATAGTTAAAAAGAAACTTAAGATTATATATTTAGTAGTTCAGTGGTGTTCACGATTCTATTTGAGCCAATCATTTTTTAAAAAAAATCAATCAATTATTTTTGATATTCTTAAAAAACTGATAATTTCATTTATTGAGACATATGAATACATTCTTGTGACACTAGGAGTTGAGCAAGACCCAAGATTTGATGAGCGGGTACGGGATGTAAGTTAATGTATGAGATGTAACCTAGGAGAATGATCCTAAGAAGTATGAAAGTGGAAGTGTTTGCTTTAAGAAGCTGCATAATGATGACTATTCTCTATTGTGAATTAAAATTTTCAGTTATTTTAATGTGGCAATTAATAGTTTAATAAATTTACTTTTGTAATAGGTAACGTTTAACGATTATACATATAAATCTTGACCCTTTTGCTGGTTTCTGACCCAAAAAGAAAATCAATGTTTCTTTGGCTGGATATTCAAAGAATTAATGTTTTATGCACAGACAGCGTAAGAATTCAAAGTAGTTTAATCTTGTTGACACTAAAACGTTCTAACCCCTACGGATTGTTATGTATGTGAGGCAAAAGGATCAAAAGCTTCAATCCGAAAGGATAGTTCAACAACATACT
Source organism: Datura stramonium (assembly GCA_018107945.1). Lineage (NCBI taxonomy): Eukaryota > Viridiplantae > Streptophyta > Magnoliopsida > Solanales > Solanaceae > Datura > Datura stramonium. Next base: position 107,476 of record JACEIK010001913.1, read on the forward strand.
CAGTGAAATACCACAAAGTGAGATTTGGACAGAGTAGAATATACGCACACCTTGCTCCTACCTCATGAAGGTAGAGAGACTATTTTCGAAGGATTCCTGACTCAAGTAAAGCATATCAATGAACATGCAGAAGAAAAGAAAAGAAAACAAATACTAGAGGAAGCATTACAAAGCATTGAAGAAAAAAGAACCATAACAACAGTGCTTAACCACAAGGAAATGAACTGAAACAGCTGGAAGAAGAGGCATTTGAAGCCTCAACAGGTTTGATGTGCTGGAACACAAAAGTAAATCATCTGTCAACCTTCATATGAGCTCACTGCAAAAGATTATACATGTTGAAGTAATTGGAAAACATATATACTGAAAAAGGAACTTAATGTAGGACTGAAGTTTATGTAATATACTAACAATGATTTGCCTGGAGATAAAGGCCCTGAGATGACTCCATTTCGCTGCAAACTCAACTGTAGTATTGTTCTACCTCAAGTTTGTCTTCTCCCGTCATTTCTGCAACGCATTCCTTAATCTTGAGGACCGATTGTTTAAGCTGAGGGCAGCCTAACACTGAGATAGACTTTAATGAAGCAATATCCCCAAAACTCTCCGGGATCTCTATAAGCTCAGTACAATCTATTATTTTTAATTCCTCGAGCACGGGGAAGGATTCATCTGCAGTAACCTGCCATTCAGAGAAAGACATATAATCCAATTTGAGAGATTTGAGCTTCTCAAACGTTAGTCCTTCCATGTTCCATTCTTCTTTCTCTCTCTGGATGATTGTGTTTGTTAGACACAGTTTTTGAAGGTTGGGTAGTCTCGCAATTCTTGACAGTGAATCGGATGTCAATGAGACCCCTCTCAAATCCAGTTTCTTCAAGCTCGAAGGGAATCCATGTGTATACTCACTGACTGAATCAGAAGAAACATGCATGCGAAGTTTTTCAAGTTCATTAAGGACATCCAATCTTGGAAAACAGATCTTCTCTTCTGAACAATCGGATAGTTGTTTGATCTTGAATTTAAGAGTTTGAAGATTGGGAAACCTTTTGAAAACATCCTCTGTGTCTTGTAAATCGGAGAGGTGGAGATGATATAATATTGTCAACTTCTCTAGCTTTTTGTCCTCTTCTAGCACTGTTGGTTCGTTGATGTACGGATCAAAGAGAGAACAACAGCTCATGTGCACAGCTTGTAGCTTTGCAAGACTCCAAATAACAGGTGATAATACCATGTATGATCCCTCCACGCTATCCACAATCAGAGTTTCTAGATTGCAGAGGTTTGAAAATGACGGAGGGAGAGCTTTTGCCTCCGTCATAATGTTTAAAAACTTCAAATGAACAAGCATGCCTATTTCATTCAGCAACGTATCTGTCACAGTTATATCCCGCAGCTCCAACCTTTTAAGAAGCCTCAAGTGTCTTAGGTGACACTTGTAGGAAAGACTAAGTCCTGCATTATTATACATGTATACCTTCAAAGAGATGAGGTGTTTAACATAAGGATTTTCCTTTTCTGAATTGAGCAAGACAAAGTTTCCATCCGAATGAGGGGAACATTGATCATAATGAACGGTCATTCCACGTGGCATCAGATCTGAAGAAGAAGAAGACGGAGCACTTGAACTTATCGAGTCAAACAGCTTTTCGTTTCTAGCTTTTCTCGAACAAAAATCATGCACAAGATCATGAATTTGGCAGCTCGGGTTTGCACCTCTCTCATTGGAAACTAATACCAAGCTACTGCTAATTAACTCTTCCACATAAACCGTCATCTCAGTCTGTTTCATCAGTCCTTCGGCAATCCATACATATTTCAAATCAGATATTGCAATGTATTCGTCCTTTGGATAGCTTGCAAGGTAAATCAGGCACGGCTTTAGGTGATCTGATAGATGGTCATAACTTAATTGTATAACCTTCATCACTTCCTCTTCATCCTTAAAAATAAAGGATTTCATATTATTTAGAACTTCAAGCCACAAAGCCTCTTTCTTTTCCTTCCTTGCAATGACTCCGCCGATCAGATCAAGTACCAAAGGAAGCCCATCACACTTTCGGGCTATTTTTTCTCCAACATCCAATAGCTCATCAGGGCAACACTCTTCTCCAAATACCCTTTTCTCTAATAACTCCCAACTTTCTTCTGGTCTTAGCAATCGAAGATAAAGAGGATCACTGTGGCGTTTCCCTTGCAAAGCCACTTCCTTTATTCGACTTGTTAAAACAATCCTACTTCTTTTCTGAAGTTCAGGAAAAGGTCTTGTTAGCTCATCCCATGTTGCAGTATCCCACAAGTCATCCAAGACAATAAAGTACCTCTTTCCAAACAGTTGTTTTCGTAGCTTATCAGCAACGTCATCGTCTATGCAATCCTCACTGAATCTTTCTTTCAAACCAACAACTTGATTGAAAATTTTCTGCAACAACTTTTTCTCATTGCGCTCCTGGTCGACTGTGCACCAAGCACGAATGTCAAAATGATCAATGACAGACTTATCATTATATACTCTGTAGGCCAAAGTAGTTTTTCCAATCCCTGGCATACCAACTATGGAAATGACATCTACCTCAGCTGGTCCACTAGTGAGCATCCTAATTATCAACTCCATCTCCTCCTCAAAACCTACGATTATTTTACCAGCTATTAATGACTTGTTTTCAACTTGCTTGTTGGGAGAGTTTGCAAAAATGATACTCGCGTTCTTGGAGATCTTCTCTTGTACCTCTTTTTTGACAAGCTTGATCTTTTCTATGGTACCAGGAAGTAAGAAGATAAGCTGCAAGAGACCATGATCTCTGGCAAGAATTGAGTTAATGGCATGTTCTGCCTATATGCCACATCTAGAACGCGAGTCCACAGATCTCTATTCAATTCTTGCTCAACTTTCCCGAAGAACGATCTTATGAGTTCTAGGTTTTCTTTCACCTGCTCGATTTCTTCTTTTATCAAAGTAACTGAATAAGCATCGGAATTGAGCAAGTCATTTAAGTTTCTGAGTAGAAGAGTCATGAAGAGTGGTCCATCACTCATGGGGAAGCAGAGCTGAGATGAGACTGCAGGGGCTTTCAAGAAAACGTTCTTGAGATCTTCCTTCAGGAGTTCAATATTTTCCAGCAAGTTTAGACTTGCACAGCTTGTTTCATTCATATTCTCTTCTAAATTGCGAACAAGAACGAATACTTCCTTGGTAAGTGCTCCAACGCGTGCCAAGAGAACACACAGTTTGTCATGACGAATAATGTCCTTGGGCACATCAGCAAGAATAATCAACAGGAACTCTATCATGACATGAATGTTGCTGCGCGCTGAAGCGCTAGGAGTAGCAGCATTCACCATGTGCTGTTGTAGATGAATCAGAGATTCTCTAAGAATGTCCGGAGAGGCTTCTTGGAGCTGCTTAATGAAGCGCCCAACTTCTGCCGATTTTGAAGCTTTCACATTTGTAGAACATATGTGCATAACCTCCAGTTCAACAGGAATAACCTCCACAAGCAGATTATCTAGCTTGGAATTAACTCGAGAGACATCTGATTCATCGAATTCATCAAGTTGATTATCCAAAATGGTAAAACAGAAGTGTCCTACTCTCTGAGCCATAAGTTGAAGCTGAGATAAGACATATTCAATTGTCTCATACTCAACACAATCATTTACTTTCAACCTATGAAAATCTCTTAAATTGCCAAATACAATCCGAAGAAACTCATATTGAGTCATTGATGGGAAAATCAACTCAGAACAACACTTGGGTAGATATGGAATGAGGATGGCATCCAGAAGTTCAGCGAAATGATCATCGGTCATGGTGGCACTTGATTCAGCATAGCTATGTGAGCTAACATAACTTTTGATATTTTCCAGGAGGCGAGGAACGTCATGATACTTTAATTTAACCAGCATGTCCTCTCCACTCGGATGAAAAAGTGAGTGAACCAGATCATGAATCTCATTTGATATGCAAGACATGATTTCGGCATCACAACCTTCAGAAAAGAAATAGTAATAAAGATGAAAAAACGCGGCCACAAATGTCAGCTCCAGTGTCAGCTCTTCAATTTGATCCATGTCAAGAGCAATTTGAAAACCTCCATTATTTAACCTTCCAATGAAATCTAGAAGATTGACAACATCCTCGCGAAGTACAATGGATGACACCTGCCAGTAAAAAGACCAAATGTTGTTTCAAATTTGTCAATGCCATGATAAATTGTACTCTAAATCATAAAGCAAGCATGTCAATAAAGAATTTCTACTGATCTGTCCATCCACATATATATTAGTTACTTACTCACAGCACTGAAGAAGCTTTTATTCTATTTGATAGATTGCTTTTAACAGAGTATGTACTAAAGAAGGATGGATGATTTAATAAAGAATTTCTTAAACCATTTTTTGGAGGAAAAGATGAAAAGACGGACTTAAAATTATATAAAACAATGTGTTGCAAATTATAAAGAGTTAAATGGTCAAAAACATGCTTAAACTATCATATTTTCGAGAATTTCACACTCCAACTATACGTTGTTCCTTTTATCTACCTAAACTATTACTATATATGTATTAAAACGCAAATCGTTGAGTAGCTGATGTATTAAACACAGATTGTCTTTATTCTTTGACCTCTGTACCTCTATTTATTTCCTTAATAACGTTGGAGCATATTCTTCAACCACCTGTAAATACTCAACTGTTTTCCTTTTGAAGGTAGATTTTGACTCAACTGGGTTTTATTCTTATAATTTTTTCTGTGCTCCTAATCTTGTACTAGAAAAGCTTGTTGAATTCGGGATACACTCATACACCTACATCGGTAAAATATGACAGTATCTTTTCACACACCTCAAGCTTTCAAGAATTCTCTACAAGTTTCATGATCAAATATTTTCGTAAAATTTCCAACAAAATTCACCCACATAAATTTCGCATTACAACAGAATATATCGAGCTGAAATGAGCTAGAGCCATGACTAGTACTAGTATAGGATTTAGACAATTATCATAGTACTAGGAAAATACTACATGATTTTTCGAGTAGGCTTACTAGAGGATTCTATCTCTATACAAGAAAAATAACTTTTTCTTTTGAGTTAACGGTGAAAAAACACATCTAAAAAGCGAAATTTCATATCTTAGCTATCCATTATTCTCTTAACCCACCTAAACTACCACTCTTTTATATGAAAACACAACTCCATGCTGAATTGGCCAAATATTTGCTCCCGATCGATAACAGACCAACTCAATATCCAGATTTATTTTTATACAAACAGAAATGATAGCGGTAATAGTTTAGATAGGTAAATAGATGAAACTTGCATGTGTTTTTGAACACTAACTCTTTTTACCGCATGAAACTTTTTGTACATACTTAGAAGAGTAAATTAATTATGTGAATGGGAAAAAAAAAAATTGTATGACATACCAATGGTTTCTCTGTTTCTCCTTCATTTTCTTTTCCTCTTTCCATTCTCACAAAGTAGCTTTTCTTTCCCTTCCTTTCAACTTCTCAAGAGAAACAATTTACATCAAACTAAAATCAAAGAAGAATATTTTTTGTTTACATCTTTAAGTTGTAGAAAAGTAAAATGGGAATCCTCTGTATAGATTTCCAAATCCAATAGAAGACACAGAAAGAAGGAAAATTAAAGCTGTAATTAGAACTTTTTGTGCTGTAAAGGTGTTAAGCGCACTAAGCTGTAAAGGTGTTAAGGGGATGGTGACTGTGAGAGTAGGTGGGGATGAAGTGCAAAGACGGACTCAAGATTTGAAGGCTGCGGAGGCACCTGAGACTGATTAAGTGAAAAATAAATTAATTATTACATATTTAATAAATTTTTAGGACAAATACAAAATTTTTGAATTCGTGCCGAAAAATTCTCTTTACTCAAAAAGACTCGAACACAAGATTTCTTAAGAAATTTCTACCACTCCACCACAATCCTCATGATTGATAATGTAATCCTTTTTATTTCTGATAGTATTGAATACTCTTATGCAAATCAGATACAAGTTTTTGCGCCGATTGCCCTATTTTAGGGTGCTCTTTAATTTTTGACCCGAAAATCAGTAGTTTTTAATTTTTTTTCTTTCATTATTTTAAGTAATAAAAAGGGGACAAAAATACCCTTAATATTTTTTTGAAAAAATTACAAGACAAATAAAATTCTCAAAGCGTAGATTATCCCTAAAAAACAAAAGTTTATGTAAAGAGATCCACAATACATCTCCTTACATTATATCACGAGACAAAAGGTGCAAGATTTAATGTTTATGAGTTATGCAACGCTTAATTTGTCATTAAATTTGCAATTTATTTATGCTATTAAAATAAATGCATTGCAAATTTGATGACAAAGTAACTGAATTCTGCCGAACTCATATACAATGCATATGTCTCTAAGTCAATCCTTAGGTATAAGGTTGGACATTTGATGTTTGTCACAAATTCATGCTACTAAACTTATGTCCAAGGAATAAGTTCATGCTACTTAATTTATGCCTTAAGACATAATCTGCTCAAATAAACTGGGGAAAAACTTATGTCTTGCCAATTTTATTCTTGCCATGTGATTTTTTTTTTATTAAGGACATTTTGACCATTTTTTTGTCACTTAAAATGCCGAAGGTCAAAAATTTTAAATCATTTAAGGAGTAAAAACTAAAAAACATCCCCAAAATAAAGACATGTGTGCGAATGACCCTTTGGACCGAAGAAATCCAAGTTGTTAGGCTTACATATAAATAAGTTTTTGCACAAATTACTTCTATTTTACGTTGGTCTTCGATTTTTATCCTCAAATATGATGGTCTCTAATTATTATCTCTGCCGCTCATTTCATTAAATTTCGTTTGAAGTTATCGGCTTGTGATATATTGACTGATTAGTACTTTCTCTGTTCCATTTTAATTATTATGATAAGATTTGCATACCATTAAGAAAAAATTATAGGAATGGTAATTTACGAATATGACCCTATTAATTTTTTGGAAACATACAATAATAATTATTTTCACATTTTAAGATGACTTTAAGTACTAAGGGAGAATTGAAAAAAACATGATCAATTATCTCTTAAATTTTGAAACTAACAATTATTTTGAAACAATTATTTTTAGTATACATAACAATAAAAATGGAACAGAGGGAGTAAAAGACGATAGTGTTTGAATGATATAGTTGCCTAATAAATAAATAGGGTAGCTATTTATAAACTTCAGCCTATAATTTACTCTCTTGGTTTCTTTTTATTTGGTAGAATAAGATTTACATACTTTTTAAGAAAAAAATTAATAGGAGTTGCAATTTAACTAATATAACTCTATTAATTGATAGATACTTATTTGAAAACATATAACAATCATTCATTTTATATTTTATAGTGACTTAAGTACTAAAAGTAAAGTTGAAAAAAATTATCAACTATTTTTAAAATTTTAAAACTAGCAATTATTTTAAAACAACTATTAACGGGAGGGAATATCTATTTCTTTCCTACATCTGACTAATTCTTTTCTTTAATTGCCATAAAGATTCATGTCCTCCTTTTCCGCAAAACGTGAAAACTTAAACAATGAATAACAATTTCAAATACTTCAGATTCAAGGAAAGTGCAATTGAAATTTGATTTTAGAAAAGGGTTAAATTTTGAAAAAATGGAAAAAGGTTTAAAATATTTATATAAAAAATGATTCATAAATATCTTTTATTTATCTATTGATTTGAAAATATATTCAATTTATTCTTTTAG
>JACEIK010001913.1:171143-192062 GCA_018107945.1 Datura stramonium
ATATAATTTTATGTGATGTCCTTGCACTAAAACCCAAATTAGCAAATGAGTGGCCTTAATTAGAGATATTTATTACTAGTTCACTTTATTCCTAAGAGAGTTGTCTTTTCATCCTTAGCTTGTTTTGAAATTTGAAACTAATGTCCAAACTTTTCGTTATGTCCAAACTAAATCATAATATTTTGGTTAAAGAGTGTCCATCACCAAAGGGGATGGTACATTATATGATCATATTTAATTTAAGAGTTTTATGTATTCCCTCCGATTTAATTTGAGTGGTGTTTTAAATTTTTAATTTTATTTTTAAATAAATAGTTGTGGTGGGGCCGGATTTTCACATAATCTCTATTAATGTTATTTGTCTAATTTTATTCTTATTTAGATGGAGAAAATTTTATATAATCAAGAAAATATTAAAGTTATTTTTTTAAATATATTTATTAGGGGTAAATGGATAAAAATATGTTTTTCTAGAAATGAGTAGTTCTTCCAAGGGGTATGCCAAAGATAAAAGCAAGCTTATTTTGAAACGGAGGGGTAATATATACTAATAGATGAAGAGTAATATATACTAATGAATGGAATTGAACCCCAAATAAATTGTTCGCACATTTAGAATGAATAATTGCACAAATATTTTTATTTTGGGATGGTCTATAATTTTTGCCTTTTAAATTTATAATCTTTACTTTTTGCTTTGACACTTTAAGTAATAAAAATATGGCAAAAAATATCCTTAACAAAAAACAAAAATTACAAGGCAAAAATAAAATTCGAACTACATAAATTTTAGCACAATTTATGTCTAAAGGCAGAAATTCACACAGGTTATACCTCAATTGCATAAGCCTAATTTATGCCTTATATATAAGTTATACCTCAATACATAAATTAAGTAGCATGAACTTGTGTCTAAGGGGCAAAAGTTTAGTAGCATTAACTTTTACCTTGGAGCAAAAATTCAATTACATAAACTTTTACCTTAATGCAATGGATGTGCCTTAGGCACAAGTTCAATATCATAAACTTCTACCTACTAAACTTGTGCCTTGGAGCACAAATTTAGTGAGGAATTATATCTAGGGACAGGAATTCATGCAATTAAACTTATACCTTGAGACAGAAATTTAGTAGCATGGACTTTTACCTTCTAGAACAAATCTGTCTCGCGAATTTTTTTGCGTAGTTAATTTTGTTTATCTTGCAATTTTTTTTAAAACAATATTAGGGATGTTCTTATCCCATTTTTATTAAAATACTAAAGGACAAAAATTAAAAACCATCAATTTAAGGAGCAAAAATTAAAAACTAACCAAAATAGAAACAATCGACCCAAAAACTTGATTTAGTATAGAATAATGTTTGAGCATGCGATGAGTGATGAATAAAATCCCACATAGGTGGATCACGGAAAAATAAACTCTTTATATCGAACAGTCCTTCCTTCGTAAGCTACCTTGTGAGGTTAAATTAAGTACAAAATTTATTTAACATAATATTAGAACTCCTCTTTATATTAAGCACCCAGATAGATTGTTCATGCTCCAATACAGTACAATGTCTAGGCGTGAGGACGTGATGAATGAAATTGAACCTCCAAGTAGAATGTTCACGCATTCAACACCGGACAGTGTCTAGACATGCGGGCGGTGGTGTATGAAGGTCGCACATTAATGAGTTAAAGAAAATATGAACTCTTTATATGGTCTTGGGGTTAAGCTGAAAACTCATTTAACATATATTGACACAAATAGAAACCTACAGCAGGTAAAAATTGTTCTTGTATGTTTTATGTATAGGATTTGAGAGTCCCACAACCCATTCATTTGTTCTGAGAGATTCTTTTCATTCGAGTGTAGAATTTCTAATACGAAAAGCTCTAGTTAAAAGATAAAATTCCAGCAGCAGAAGGCTGTACTTAGCTGCATTGAACAAAAATCTTGCCAGAAATGAGCGGCAGAGTGAGACAATAACAGCAATCTGGGTTAGTCGATTAAGACCTCATTTTTCTCATATCTCTAACAATTGGACAGTAATCAATGAAGCCAAAGGCACCACTTCATAGCATAAAAAGCAAACTGAAATATAGTATCACGTACAGGTCTACAGAGAGTCCAATATTTCAGGCTACTGCCTAAAATTATTAGAGGCACAGTATGTATATCAAGAACCAAATTCACTTGCCAAATCAACGCAGCTAGTTCTTGATCATAATTCCATGGTTATTTCAACAATCAGTTTAAGAATGAGTTCAAAGTTGTAAAAAATGACACCCAACCAACAAAAGCTTAGGCATTCATCATTGAGTTCCTCCTGCACTCGGACAACATGTCCATGTAGAACTGACACTTGCCAATGTCACTTCCGGAACTGTTGATGCACTGCAAAAATTGAACCACAAACAATGGCATCATCAGAACCTTCTTGTGAAGACAAGAAAAGTCATATGGACTTGGCGGCTGAAAGAACAAGCTCCAATTTGAAAATTATAGTAGTTAAAAGGTGTGAAATTAACACTTACATCCTGGAATGCTTTAGTGTGCACACTGCAAGCATCTGAACCAGCACCGCTGGTTGTTGGAGCAGCTGCAGCAGGCGCCTCGGAAGCAACAGTTTCATGTTGAATGGTGCGTGGACCCATGACAGCATCTACAGCCCTGTGTGCCACGGCACTTCCAGTACCAAAGGCCATCCCTGTAAAACATAATAATCATAAAACAGACGAGAGACATCTTTAAGCAATTGGCAAACAAAATATAATTGAAGAATTAAATTTTCTATATACTGCAGGACAACAGGATATACTCATACCTTGAGCTATGGTAGAACCAATACCACTAAGCATGGATCCACCACCACTACTTTGCATGGGAGCTGGTGGAGGAGCATGGTGTGCTGCATTAAAAAAAAGAGAGAACATTAAAATGCACAAGCAAAGAAAGGAAGATAAAACCACATCAACCAAATGACTTTAATAAGTCGCCAAGAGATAAAAAGTCTGACTACCAAAAAACCAACCTGGTGCTGGTGCAGGACGAGGGGCAGCACGAGGTGCAGGACGAGGGGCAGATCTTCCTTCACAACAAAACAACAAAAATCAAATATCATCAACCAGAATAATAAGGGACAAAAAGTTGCCCTTTTTTCCTTTAGCAAAGAATGGAACTAATAAATTACATCAGAAGACTTCAACACTTCAGCACCAAATATAAAGTGCCAAATGAAACCATTGATTGAGAATTAAGATGAACTAAAGCAGCCAACTAACACAGCAATAATAATTACAGAATAGGGTGGCACCCATATTATAAAGACAACCATAAAAAATATTACTACCTCAATCCTATACATTGGGCAGGTAGTGTGTTGTTGCACTAATAAAAGTACGTATAATTGAGCTTTTAAGCAATCTGCATGCCCTATCACAAGAAAGTCAGTCTGTATCTTGTCCCTTTTAGCAATTGTTGAATCTCATGTAAAAATTTAAGGCCTCATTTTATTTTTGAGGAAGATCTCATGTCAAAATTTCTGCCTCATGCCCAATACAAAAGTCAAATGCCACAATCAAAAATAAAACTATTGTCTCATAACCATAAAGAAACAGCAGTTCTTTGGTGAAAATACAATGCAAAAAACATCAATGCAGCAATTAGTTTGTTGGAAAGCTTATATATAATACATGACCAAAGGAATGCTTATAGTGTATCCATTACCTGATAAAAACGATCTTTTCCAGTAAAAAAAAAGATCTAGGATCTAATTGGAGAGATCCACTAAGTACCATCATCCTAGAGGTCATAGTGGATTAAATCTATAAAATTACAGATATCTCCACCTAACTTGAGCTCAATTGAGATGATTTAACTGACATGATTTAAGCCCATGGGAGAGAACTATAAATAATTGGGAAACAAACTCCAATTAGGGCACCAAATATTGTATCAATATTTAAACATTCTACAGTTTCTTCATTAGATAAACATACTTGCAAGTTCAAAGCAGAGATGGATCTAGTATTTAAGATTTATGGGTTCAACCTATAAGGTTCTTAGCATTGAACTCATTTTATTTTTAAAGTTAAAGGTTCACTACTTTTTTGTAAAATTTTTACACACAAATTTATACTGTGTCGATATTACTGGGTTACTGTGCATCTACCTCTGGTTCTAAGAGAAGAAAAAATTAAATCCCCTATCGGTATAGCAGTCATCCTTGCTCTGTGGGTATTTGTTAATGGCATTTCAAAATCCTCTTTATACTTCTAAGTTCACTTCTAACCCACTTCCAAATTCTAATGCTTATCATTCAGTGGTTATGGTGGAAATCCCTGTGGGTATAGCAATACAGGGGATGGAGGTTGTTATAGTGGGTATCAGCAACAACTCAATCCAACATACCGGCAGTATGCCTACCAACCATCGGAATTCTCCACTGGTTTCTTTAATTTTATCCGGGATCTGAAGGTTATAAAAGTGGAGTTAAAAGTGGAGTTTACAGTAACCACTCCAGCCCGAGACCATATGCCGCATATTATCTACTTCCATATTCAGTATATCAATTTTATCCCAATGTTGCGTACAGTTCTACCATTGCTATTGCAATTTCGCAGCATCAACAACAATACAACTCTTCCACTTCATCTGAAATGAATTGGAAGCAATTGGGGGTCAATGTGACTTCAAGCTGAACAATTCTTCCACCTCAGGCAGAGACGCAAATGGGAGGAAGCTCTGCCATAATGGAAGGTAGGAGGTCAAATGCAAATGGATTAGAAGGAGAAGTAGATGAGAGAAATTGAATTTCTCAGGGAAACATCGGTCCTTGATGTTCAAAGCAAAAATGATAGCAGAGAACATGCTCTCAAGATGTTTGATGAAATTGCTGCTTATGGTCACACTACCTCTCATCTTAATGACCCATATAAATTATCCTCCTCCAGGTGAAGGGAATTGGAGGCAGACGGATGATATTTGTGCAATATCGGGTGAACCAATTTTGTCACCAATTCTGTCATCTCCAACGGAAGCTCAACTGGGAGGAAGACAAGCTCCTATGGAAGGCACTATACTAGCTTCTACTCTAATGAGGCAGAGAAGCCTCACCCCTAACAGTGTATGGGAAAACAAGTCTTCAGAAAGATGTGCACAAACTGTTCAATCAAATGCCAACTAAGGAGAATGGTGTCAACAGTAGCAAAAGCAAGGAGGATAGTGTAAAGGTAATGGAGAAAGCTACTGATTCAGAATTTATTGCTTCTGTTGCCATTAATTTCAGTGATGTTGCAAATACTAAACTCTTGCTGGAAGAGACGAGGTTGACAAAGGTTGAACAGAAGTCAACCATTGTTGGGTCGTCAGTTGGTATTCCAGAAGCTTCATTCATATATCTGAAGGGGTCCACTCATTGAAGGAAAGAATCTTTCCCACTTAGAGCCGCAATCAGAAGTAGCCAGTGGTGATTTTGATTTGCAGAATGAAAGCACTAATGTCACTGAGTCTGACCTTTCATATGTAGTTCCAAAACAGCAAAAATTCTGGTGTAATAAGTGGTGCTAACAGCAGAGAAGCTGACCCAATTATCAAGTCCGACGAGGTGTTGAATTTCAAAGAGAAGGAAAGGATTGTCTCCGGTGCCAACTTGCAGAGACAAAGGTTAATATCTTTTGGATGTGTGATACTTGATTAGAATGTGAATGCAGTTGAACCTAACCTAATTGAAGGGAAGAGGCTTAGAGAGCTGCAGAAGGTAAAAGTAGGATGGAAGTAACAGGGAAATTATCAGTTAGGAGCAATCATTTCCTTAAGATAAACTCTTATTAGTTCGAACATTCAGGAAGAAAAGAGATGTTGTATCTGTAACTGGAGAAGGCACGAAATTTGCCACCATTGTTCCTACAGCTGCACTACATCACAAGCAGTGAGCCTTTGCAAAAGAGCACTGAGAAGCTATTAGAGAATAAAATTGTTGCATTGGTATTGAAGAAGCAGTGCTTTTCTGGTAGTAGGGACTTGGCACGGCATTATATTTTGGTGTTCGTTTCCATTTCTGAGCACTTACCAACTTGCGAACAACTTACGATCTGGGATTGCAACATTATCATGTATACATATCTATTTAGAGAGTTTGGGGATTGTTATTCAACACAGGGAGTTCTTGGAATATTAGTTACAGGTGTAGTTCTATTTGGGATGTGATTGTCCTGCTAGTTTCAAGGTACACACAGAAGTCTATTCCACTTTCTTCTGATTTAATAGACTTTCTATATTATTTAGAGTCATTTAGTATTGGAAACCTGCATAAGGTGTACAAAGCTTTCAGCCATCTTGTATTTACAGCTCAAAATTTTACATGGTCGTTTGGAGCTCCAACTATGAATAATGTATTGTTGATTATGAGAAAGCAGCTGCATAATCCTTTGGACACAAAAGATGATTTATGCCCTTATATTTGCCATTTGATCTTATCACACTTGAGGATCTGAACTAAATTTCTACCACCTGATTAACCATTTAGCACCAAGTTATTTAGCCTATTTTAGCATTATTCTTCTTGTTCTTCTTCTTTGATGTATTTTGTTGAAGATCAGTGAGACCAAATTCCAGATTATATCATTGAAATCAGAAAATTCACAGGAGAGAACTTAGAAGGCGAAAACGATAAGCAACGTGGAAAATAGATCTAGATTAAAATTGATCAAAAGACAAAAAGTAAATCGAATATGCTTCGTACCAGAGCTTCGGCGAGGCATGGTTTCCTGATAGAGGCGGCCAAACCCTAGAGAGAGAGAGAGAGAGAGAGGATTGGGATCACAAAAAACCCTAAGTATATTGTTGGCGATAATTTTCCCTGAAACAGATATATATATATAGTAAGCCGATGATTTATTAATTGTATTTAATTTTATATTTTCATTGGATATTTTATACTACTACTATTATTAAAATTTATTTATTGCAGACCTATTTTTTGAATCTAAGGAATCCGATCGAGTTTTTCATTTTTTTTTAAATTAAAAATAGAAAAACCTCAACTATTCTAGAATAGTCTCTGGCTGGTTATTCCAGAATATGCTTTCATTTGTTGCTTGACTAAATAAATATCTTCTTTATTATTTTTATAAAATTAAATTCATAACTATTTAAATGTCCAATTTGTTCATGAAAATTATTAGTAATTTTAAAATTTATTCAAAAATTAGTGCTTAATTATAAAAATTTTAAANGTTTTAACGACTGATAAATTTTTTCTTCATATTGTAGATGTCGTATTTTTATGACTCGATACTATAAAAAGAGAAAGTGTCGGTGCTAATTAAAAAAAAAATAATTTATATTTGTCATTTATTTAATTTATAAAGTTATTTTGCATGTATATTTATTGTTTAATCTATTTGTTTTACTTTGATTAAATTTATAAAAGTATTATTTCATAAAGTCAGTGTATTTAAATGATCGCGCGAAGCGTGGGTACTTTTACTAGTTTTATAAATATAATTAAGAAGAGATAAAGTTTTAAGCACAAAGATAAAAAAAGACACTTTGATGTTGAGAATTAAATTGCTATGATACCATGGATCAACTGAAGATGTAGACACTAAAACATCATATCTAACCATAAAAGATATCTTAGTACTTTAAATGGTAACGCATTTGCATCAAATGCAAGAGCAATGAAAATAATTTTTAAGTCTCCGATTGACCGATGAGTTCAATCTTAATAGTAAATATAAATCATAAAATTTGCATTTTTTGGGTGTTTTAACTAATGATATGCATTCACTGAAATGATCGTCATTAATTTTCTTGGACTATGCGATGTTTCTAAGCATTTGCATAACACCCAAAAAGAAAAAACAATCTCTTCTTAGGATAACAACAACTTTCAAGCAGCTATCTTCATCAGCTAAAGTATGAATTTGGAATGAAATATTGCATTTTTTGTTGTTGGTATCCATATGTAAATATGTTCTTTTAAAACTGAATGAAGACTCCATACAACGAATAGATCGCCATGTCATGAGCATTTGGTGACCTGCAGAACAAATCAAATAAAAACAAAATGCAACTAAGAATAAAGTCTCCTCATGGACTTTTCAATTTGATTAAACTTTCAGAGAACTCCGAAATGGAAGAATAATGAAAGAGAACTTAAGAGAAGAGGATCTAAATGACATTTCATACAATTCCCATGAATCGCAAAAAAATAAAAATATCTAAAAAGGCTTGTTATTTTAATTTTTTCCTGTTAAAAAAGTATCTAAGAGAGCAAGAAAAGGCATTACCAGTTTTTAAAATTTTAAGTTCAATAAAAAACATAAACATATAGTAACTGAAGAATACAGGAAGGCGGCTCACAGTCACAGTTAACCTGCCCTCTCAAACTGCTAGAGACGTAGACCTATTGTCAGTAAAATATTTAACTTATTTAGCTTGTTAGTTTTATCAAATGTAATATCTATAGAAGTTTAGAGAACATAAGATACATGAGATGCACTTTTTTTTTAGAGGAAGGTAATGTATTTTATCAATATACATACTAATATAGTGCTAGATTACAGGAGATATGCACAATAGCAAAAACCTCCCTTATCTGTAGGGGGTGCAAAATTATTATTTTTTCTTTTTAAGAAACCGACCTAATGCAGCTTGATATGTTAAGAGACATTATCAATTATAAAATTGGAGAAAATCAAAGAATGGGCAAATTAACTAACCTCAATAATCTTTTTGAAAAACATTAACTAATTTAAAAATATATGAACACATTAGATTATGACTTCTACAGTAAACTTTTTGACTTCCTTTGTTAAAAAAGTCAGATGGCACTCAAGGAGACTATTGTGGCCTCCAATCATGCTCTATTCTAGTTAGGAGAAAGAAAAACAGATAATGATCTAGTAATACTGAAAACTTTTGTTTAAGTAAAAGCTGTTGATTTTTTTTTACTACACAATGATAGAGCTTTACTATCTAGAAGTGTTTGTTCTTTATTCAAATTGGAAACATTTACAGGTTTGTTTTTTTCAAAATAAGATAGTCATGATTGTAACTTTAAAGGCAAATTGGATTTTGATTCTTGAACTTCAACCCATACAGTTATAAACCTCTTGTTCCTCTTATTTGGAAGAATTTAAGTAACAATAATATAAGGACTTACCCGAAACCAACAGAATTTTCCAATAGATTGAAAGCTCTCTTAAACTTATTTTTTCGAGAAATAATGGCCGCAAAATTACATGTCCATTTATATTCAAAATGAAGAGAAAAAAATGAAGATCAGAACTCCATGAATACTTACATGATTTTTGGATATCAACAGTTTGATCCTTTCATGACTTGCCTCAAAACTACCATTTCACTTTTTTTTGCATCTTATTATTGTATACTTTATTCTGCATCCAAAAGATCTACAATAATGATTAATTGTTACAGTTCTCAAATCATAAGTCAATGTCAAGCAGAGCGTATAGATAATTATGAAAAGAAACTCATTATTACCTTATAGAATAATTTCATAGTGAACAATTAAAATTCACGGAAGAAAAATCCTCGGTTATCCATGAGCATCCATGATAATTTCTACAAACTCTACTTCTTATAATTTCAAATGGCTTCATTTGCCATAGTAAAAATAATATATGTTAGAATTGAAATATAACCCAAAAAAGGTGAATATATGTCCCTGTTCAAAGAATGAAACATAGCTTTTTATACCGAATAATAATATAGCATACAATTATATCAATTAACAACGAATATTTACAGAAAATTTGGAAAAAAATTTGATAAAATGAACACATACTTAAAGTACTACCTATTTGATGTTCTCCATCTATATTATTGTTCCATATTTTTTGAATTAATATACAAAGATGTAACAAAATATGACAATTTCAAAAGCAAATTAAAAGTGCCAAAAAATAATAAAACATACAGCCCTCCAAAAAATAATCTCCGACTTTGCATCATCTTTCCTTATAGGGTAAAATCTATTCCTATGTAAAAAGCAAGCTCTGCTTCGAGGCATCAATCTTTACTCTAATAAAAATTGCTAAGATGAATGCCGAGAACTGGCAAAAGATCAGCGAAATGGCGTTGTATTCATTGAAGGTTCGATGCTAGCCCTAAATGGAAAATTTCTTCGAAAAAAAGAGTAGTCTGAAAGAATGTAGAGCATGCTAAAGTTAAGTCAATATATTCACAATCCATTCATCTTTGGGAGCAGCTAGTCAAGACTCAATATGACCAGGAAATTAAAGTGATCATGACTTAGATCTTGTTACCACTTAGAAGAAATATAAGTTGTTTAATTTTCGACTTCAACCCTGTGGTAAGATAATCAGAAGAATGCTCAGAATGAATTGCACACTGTTGTCACTTACACATCAATTAAATGGTCGTCCATTGAAGGCTATTATAGTATAGACTATGAAAATATATTAGAAGAATTTTAAATTGGAAGGATCGATAAAAAGAAAAACACGGAATGCATGAATGTAGAATAACCAGTCAACAACTCCATGAAATATTGATTTGAAAGGAAATTCTATTTCTTCTTTGTTTACATCAAATTACAAAAACCTACCCTTTGAAATCCTTTCTACATGCAAAACATACCACCAAGGAAGTCTGAAAGCTTGAAACTAACAATAATATGTAAGAATAAATCAGTCAATTACGGACCGAAAGAAATAGTAAACACCCATGAACATTGTCATCATAACAAAATGAAGAAAACAGACTGGATGCTAGGTGTAACCTAATATTTTTAGAAATCACTGTGCTTCCATCTTCATGACCAAGATGACGCAGTACCACGTCCTCCAGATGGCCATCATGATATTGATGCTGCAATAGTGGACCATAAATTCATAAGCAACCAGGCATGCATCTTGAATACAAATTTACCAAAGACTGAACCAAACAATAATAGAGATAAGAAACGATAATCAGAAAAGAAAATACTGCTTAAAGAACAGTATAAACCCCCGATGAGAAAGAAAAGGCAAGAAACCTATCAAACATGAAGCTTCATACCTGTTAAAATTTCTCAGCAACAATTAATTCTTCTCCATTGATTTGTAAAGGGGTTGTTTTGCAGAGAAAAACTTAAGAGAAGACTGAGTTAATGTGGCTTTTGGGGTTTTTCGATTGAGGGAAGCTAATGTTATTTGATTTTAATTAGTCGTGACTTGTGACTTTTGAAATTTAATATGTTAAATGAAAAAAAAAAATAAAAGGGCAAAAAATAACAAAAAAAATAAATAGCGTTCTAATCCTTAAAAAACGCCACCTAATCAGACTTATGTCCCTCTTATATATAGATATATATCTTACACGTTTTGTACATGTTTTTTAATGTCAAGACAATAAAATGCATTAATTAAAATAAGAAGAATGGAGATAGTTAGCAAATGAATTAGAAAAAATGTGGCATAGTGGTCAGAATATCCACATAAAGAGTGTGATTAAAGAAAGAAAAACGTGTACATGTTTAATGAGGAAAAATTAAAGGAAAAAAAAAAGCTTATGTTTTAATAAGGAAAAAATAAAACTTAAATAGATACTCATGACCAATATAAATGGCAATAATTAAATAAATGGATAGGACAAATTATTTAAAATGGAGAAAAATACTCAAAAAAAATTTAAAAAAAACAATAAATAGAAATGGTGACTTTAGAAACATGCAACGCCAGCATATTAATATTCTTCCTTTATATATATNATATAATACTAATAACAATTGTGGTCATTGAAGATAGATTGAAGAAAGAGTGTTGCAAATGATGTATATCTTAGTAACTTCAACGCGTTGATGTTGGCTTATTTCACTTCATATACTGTTATTTCTCTCTTTAGATGCCAACTTGCCAAGGTATCTCAACAGTGTCCTGTCTCTATCATATAACTGCAATGAAGCTGTGCTAGATGACACCCCTTTGTAAAAGGTGTCTCCGCCAATGCAGTGGTGGGTGTACTGAAGGATGAATATAACTGTGAAGCTACATTTTCCATCCATGTCAACAACCGTTCCAACCGGTGCTTGGTGCATGATAGCATTAGTCTTTTCCAGTGCAGGAAGGGGTGTTGACAATATGCAGCTGATGAACTTGTTTAATCATTATCTTATTTATTGGATTGGGTGTGTTCTTAGTCTTCCTCAACTTTTTCAGTGCCTTTGAAATGTTCAATTGCATTTTGACAGAGAAGAGGCACCTCAGATGTAAGTCATCTGGTTTATTATATGTACATTATATAGTAGTTGTTTATTTGTACATGTTTACAAGTTGGCTTTTCCTAGCTCACCTTTGCTTAATAGCTATTTGAATCTTCAAAGGTTCACTAGACAGACACAATATTCACTATAGTTTAATTGTCCTTCAATGTCTAACACATTGTGAATGCTCTATGTGGTCTGTATTTTGGAATTTAATTATTTATCAGCTACGAGTAATATAGCAATATGTCAAATTAAATTGGTCCTAAAATGGCTTTT
The DNA here is from genome assembly GCA_018107945.1 of Datura stramonium. Taxonomy (NCBI): domain Eukaryota; kingdom Viridiplantae; phylum Streptophyta; class Magnoliopsida; order Solanales; family Solanaceae; genus Datura; species Datura stramonium. Next base: position 183,642 of record JACEIK010001913.1, read on the forward strand.
GAAAGTTATGTCATATGGATAAGTAAATGCAAAATAATGGTTGGCTATAAGCAACCAAACATCAACTCTACTATAAGTTCCGCTTAAAAAATTCCTCCAACTTTTGACAATAGACATTCTCTAGTTGATCGAAAATGAGGAGAAACAGTAAGTTGTATTTACTCCTCTGCTTTTTCAATACTTATATAGAGGACAGTTGAGTTTAAAGGATAAAAGAACAAAGTCATTTTCAAAAATTGGATCACATTGATTTGAATTATCATAGTACAGGGATATATATATTAATGGATCTACACGAAATAATGTAACAATACGAAAATTACATTATTATTTAGAAGAATGAGGAAACATTCTACAGCAACCATCAAGTTGATAGATCAAGAAGTATTTGTTAAAATGAGATAAAAAAAGATTGTCTTGATACACTGAATCTTACTATCTGTAAATCAAAACATAATCATTCACAAGCACTTAACTTCTTGGTACAACTGAAACAACTTTAATAACATTGCTAATTTCAGTAAAATGAGTAGATTAACACTTCAGCTTCCCACCATTAGTGCTCTGTTTGAAATAAATAAGCAAAGCCAACAACTTCCATTGCATGGCCAAGCAGATTTGACCTTTCCATGGTATCCAAAGTGAGGATGATCGAGAATAGTGGCTGGAAATGTTTTGGTTTCTGGTGATCTTGGCGTTGTGAAAGTAAACAAGGGTTGGTTGCTGTTGACACTAGAAGAGTAAATCAAAGTGATGTTCTTATGACCACTAGTAGGACATGATACCTTTGAGGACTCCATTTCTTCCTTGTGATCAAAGTTCGATTGAGATTTCACAGCCGCTACTATCTTGAGTTCTTCTCTTTTGGCCATTTTCTCTAGTAAGACCATCATCCTTTCTAGTCCAACCTCAATTCTTTCTATCCCCTCATCAATTCTGTTGAAGGTCTCCCTAATTTCTTTATCACCTGCAGGTGTGGAGGAGGGTTCAACCACGGTGACAGCAGCTCCAAGGAGAGATGGCTTTGATACCAATATTACCTAAAATGCAGGGATTCAAGTAGAATCTGAGGTCATAGAAGCTGAATAGGAGCTTAACAGAGAAGTCTCGAGTAATCAACCTATGGATATGGAGAGGAAGAAGATGAAGATAGAATTTTAATAGGAAAACTATTGTATTATTCAATTGATGCCTGAATCTGTAATGATACAATGCCTTTTATAGAAATGAGAGAATCTATTTTGCTAACTGCTGATATGGCAAACCTAACTAACAAACTTGACCAACTGATTCATTTTGATGTAACAATAAACCCCATCCTTTCAATCCACTGCCAAGTTTTTAGGGGGTGAGATTCCTCTGAGAACAGATATTTTTCAAAAAATATAAGGAATGAATGGCATTGCTCTCCAATCCGCCGCAGAGTTTCAAGGAAATTAGATATTTTTGATCTAAATTCATTTGAATACATATGGAGTGAACCCCATTCCTCTACAATATGCTGCAGAGAGGGAAGGAGATTAGGTTCCTCTAAAATTTTATATTCATTTGAGAACATATGGAATGAACTGCATTCATCTTGAGTCTGCTGCAGAGTTTGACGTATATGAGATAACTTTGATAGATACTCATCGGAAAAGAAAGAGAATGAACCCCAGTCCTCTTCAATCCGCTGCACTGTGTCAAGGGGACGAGATTTCTCTGGAAAATGATATCCGTCTAACAAGCTAAGGAATGAACGGATTCTCTCGGCAATCTGCTTCAGAATGATTGCATATCAGGTCCCTCTTAAGAGCAATATTCATCAAACTCCAAAAACGTACAGAATAAATCATGTTTCTCATCAAGTCACTTCAGAGTTTCAAGGAGATGATCATAGTCGGAAAACATATGGAGTGAACCGCATTTCTCTTCAGCCTGCTGCAGTGTGTAGGAAATAATATAACAGCGACAGATTTGTGTCTGCAGTCACACAGATTGAACTGTATTCCTTTTCAATCCGCTGCAGGAAGTCAATGAGATGAGTATCCTCTATAGAAACATGGAATGAAACCAATTGCTTTTCAAGACGCTGCAGCGTTTCAAGAGGATGAGACATATCTGAAGGCAGATATTCCTTACTTGAAAACATATCACCTACTCCATTTCTGCATAGCAGCAGCTGAGCTTGAAAATCAGACGCTTGATTCAGCCTCTCAAAAGTCTTACAGAGTTCTCTTTTGGAATTCTATCTGTTTAGAATTTTGAACTAATGGTTTCAAACTGTGATTATCTAGCTACTCCACATATATTATATTTGTTAATTCAAATTTGACCAAGTGATTGATTGTGACCCTCAATGAATTTATGTAATAGGTAAAAATCGAGGAGTAATATTTTAGTCTTCAAAGCATAGTTGGTTGTTTAATTCACTGTACAAAGTTTTCACTCCACAGGTTAATGTTTTTGCCAGTCGCAATAAGCTCTTTTGTAGTATGAATTTCAGAACTTTTTTGTTAACTAATGTATTTTGATCTAAAGGTGTTGCTCAATGAAATGCGTGATCTTGTAATTTCACAGTATTTGCTTCACTTCGCAAATACAATTCTAATACACTATTTTAATACATTGACAGATGAAAATACAATGCTTTTACAAAGTCTTTTAACCATTAATGACTCAATCTTAATCCATAGAAGTAAGAGTAAAGCCAAAAACACACCTAAAGAATCCAAGTTTTTTGAGTTTCCTACCAGAATTATCAGGTGTTTACTTTTTCTACCTGAACTATCACTAAATGTTTATAAAAAAACGCCTCAACTATCAATTGTTCACTTTTCACACCTGATAGCAACTGATAGTTTAGATGTATTTCGATAAGCATTTAGTTATAGTTCATGTAGGAAACTTACACACCTGATAGTTCGGGTATGAAACTCAAAAAACTGTGATACTTTAAGTGTGTTTTCCACCCTTCACTATAGAAGTAAAGCAAAGCACTACACTAGCGGAAGAATACCACAAGCAATCCGTAAATTTTATCAAAATAGCAAAGTGACAGGAATTCGGCTAACATGTCCTACATCTTACAAGAACATAGAGTCCTCTTAAACTTCATGATTTTCCAAACTGCTTCAGCTAATATAACCCCTTAATATCTGTAAATCAAAAACGGAAAAGGGAAATTAGTGTGCTGGAACCTCGTTGGCAATGATACAGCTGAAACAACTTTAATACCATTATAATTGATGTAACAGTAACATTTCTGTATTGAGAAGTAACATTAACAATTCTGTATTATCTAACATTGATTCAGTAATTTCAGTGAAGCTGAGAATTGATATGTAACATTAACATTTCAGCTTACCGCCATTAGTTCTATATTTAGAGTTAATAAATGAAACAAACAACTTTGGTTTTTCAATTATATGCTAGTATCATTTATATATTGTTTTTCCAACTTTGATATTGGTAAAGCTGAACGCGTCATCTTCTTAGTTTATAGTGCTTCCATTTCATGACCAAGAGTGAATGATTGTTACAGAAATGTTTTTAAGCTACACGTAAGTTGTCAAGGAAAAATAACTCTAGAAGCTACTACATATATAAAGACGCACATTTAACATCAGTTGCAGTGGATAAACAGGGTACGTACCTGATAACCAAATCGAGCTGGCATTTGAGGGTCAAGGTATGATTGTTCTACTTGTGGATAAAGATCTTGAAACCAGAATTTTCCATTTGGTCAACTTGTATTTTTTGGATATTCTCGGCTGATTCAACAAGTGATTTTTTGCATGCCATCACCTCAATAGATTTTAGAGTCGGCATGTCTTCAAAGTGAGAAGGGATCTTCTTAATATGTCGCACTTTTCTTAACACCAAGTGCTCAAGGCATGGAAAAGCATCATCTGAAACATTCCATTCTGAAAAAGAAGGATCTTGCAGTTTCAAGAATTTGAGGTGAAGGAACTGCTCATCGGTCACTTCCCATACTTTGGAATAAATGGTAACTTGTAGCAGTTTGAGTACCACAAACTGGGGAGGGTTGCGACTTGACCAAGACTGAATACACGACCATTGGATAGTGTTAATTTCTTGAGACTTGGTGGAAAGTTCAGCTCGGTGGCCCAGGTCCCCGCACAACCCCAGGAAAACTTGAGCATTTCAAGCTTAGAAAGATTGTTAAATGCAGGGAAGAAGGCATCACATGTCAGAACTTCACATCTCAGTTTTTGAAGATTTGGTATCTTTGTGAAGACCCTGTTTGTGTCCTCCACACAAGAAAACCATGCTGAGGAAAGAGTTCTCAAGCCATCCATTTTTCGGAGTTAATGTTGAAAACAACGCTGTTGTATATGTGCAAATGGCGCAACTTGACCATCTTCCAGAGGGTATCTGGTAAAGTTACTCGTCCTCCAAGTCCTTTGACTATTAAAGTTTGAAGGTTCCAAAGATTGGTCGAGAATGATAATGAAGAATCTTCAGCAACCCTAACAGCAACATATCTCAAGCAGGTTAATGCTTCTGGGAAAGAATCAATCACAGTGGATTCTAAATGGAGCACCCACAGAAACTTGAAGCTGTTAAAAGTGTGTGATGCATGGCCTATTGAAGATAATCCAATTTGTCTACCCTTCATCGAGTGGAAACATTGTAAATCTGAGCAAATTGAACTCCATTCTGCAAGATTATCACCTTGAAGGTAAAGGCATAACCGTCGTGGAATGCTATGCTTCTGATAGGAAATAGAAGAAGGATTCATATTATCACTGTCCCTGTTAATAGAGAGGTTAGTATGATCAGAATAGTTTAAATAATATATTGATTCAACGAATAAAAAAGTTAGCTTGTATTACCCTTTTATGCATTGTAGAAAGTTCTCCACCTTGGCTTTCCTTTTACAAAATTCATGCAACAAGTCATGAATGCGACATGTCTTCGTCTTACCATCAGAACTCTTCTTGGAGACCATCACGAGGTTTCTTCCAATAAGGTTCTTTAAGTAATGTTCTGCTATATCCTCAGAAAGCATCTCTGTATGAGTTTTTACCAAACCTTCCGCTGTCCACAACCATGTTAACTTTGAAACCTGTATCTCTTCGTCCTCCAAAAATATTCCAAAGTACAAAAAGCAAGGTTTCAAATGGAATGGTAAATCTCGGTAACTAAGATTTATTATATCCTCTGACTTAGCCTGAATGTGTGGACCTAAGTTTGTTGAAAATTGTTCCCAACAATGTTTCTCCTTCTCCATTGTTTTGAGAATACCTGCTACTAGGACAACTGAAAGGGGTAGTCCTCCACACTTTTGTGCTATCTTTTTGCCGACATCTTCTAAGACGGGGGGACAACTTTTTTTATGGAACACCTTATTCATCAATAACATCCAACTTTCATCTGGAGTAAACAATCGACGAAGATAAGGATCACTAATGAGTTTAGCATGGGAGGCAACATCACCAAGCTGAGTTGTCAGGATAATTCTACTTCGATTATTGGCATCATAGAAGCAAGGCTTTAAATCATCCCATGCAATTGTTTCCCAGACATCATCAATGAGGATAAGGTACCTCTTAACCAATAGAAGTTTGCGCAGCTTATCTGCTAATTCATTCTCTGGTAGTTTGTCACTAATAACCGCATCCTTCTTAACATCACGAAGAATGGTTAGTAACAAGTCCTTGCGTGTATATACTTGAGAGACACAACATTGTGCACGGACATCAAAATGAGAGACAACTAACTGATCAAGAAATAGTTTGTTAGCCAGAGTTGTCTTACCCAATCCGGCCATTCCAACAATCGAGATAAGATCCAACGCTGACGATCCTCCAATTAGATGCTGCCTTAGTATTTTCACCACCTCATCAAAACCCACCATTTCTTCTCTCATGCTTGTAATCTGAGCAAATTGTGAAGTATGAGCACTGACAACATCAGTGGTATTATACAATTCCAAGTCAGCAACTTTATTTTCATCAATGTTTGCGACCTCCATCATGAGTTGTGTAATCTCCTTGTTAGATTGCTGGTTTTGATGATGTCAACCCCATACAGGGACCTGATCCCTTGTGCCGGTGTGACACAAATTTGAACTGGGCGGGAAAAACCTTTACAGCTGGAAAGGTTGCTTTTTGGCAGTGAGTTGGTGAGAGCAGCAGGGCGCAGCAGTGCAGTAGCGAAGCATAGCAACAGCCTAGGCCAAGTAGGTCATATGTACTTGACCAATGAGAGAGTTTTCTTGTTGGGATGAACAACACTTTCTCCTTTTACCCTTTGGAAAAAAGAGAGTTGGACAAACAAATAGGTGGACAAACCCAACAACTCTCTCATTCAGAAAAATAGACCTTGACCTAAAGCTTCTTCTTCTCTCTGAAAAATGCAGCCATTGTTTCCTCGTTTGAAAGCATGGATCGAAGTTAATGAGCTCAAGTTTTGAGGCTGCCATCAAAGAAGAAGAAGTGCATTTTAACAGATAGAAACTTTGTCTCTTTTACAAGTTTGTTTTCTTATTTTCAAGGGTTGTTTTCTTGTTTCTGTCGGCTAGAGTTAGTTGACATTTCGGCTAGAGTTAGCCTTGTATTTCCAATGAGTTTAGCTGGTGTAGATGACATTGAAGTCATTGTTTGAAGTCTTGTAATAGAGGTGTTACAAGTGGGAGATTAGAAGGTTAATCTCTTAGTATTACACTAGAGTCTGTAATCTTGTTGCTCAGATCTAGTGGAGGAGTTTGAGAAATCCTATGAGGTAGGTCGTGGTTTTTTACTTCCTGTGAGCAAGGAGGTTTTCCACGTAAATATCGTGTGTCATCTTCTTACTGCCTTATTTACGTGTGTGTGTGTCTCTGTTTCTGTGTAACCTGATAGAGGGACCAGGTCCTGAGTACGGTGGTCGACCCATATAACTTATCACTCCTCTATGATGTCCCCGATCCAGCGAACAAGGCACCACTCAGGGATGCCTTTATTTATGCAACCAACAACCAAATGATCCACCTCATATGCTTTAGCAATCACCTGCATTGCAAAATACTGGAATTCATTGTGATGCTTCTGAAAGTGCTCCAGTTGCTGCTGAATTGCCTGAAGTTGGCTCACTATAGAAACAAGTGAATCTGAATAGCGGTTTAGGAACTCCTTCAGGTGATCTAAGATGATATTAATAGATCCCATTCCATCAATCGTAGGTAAATTGGAGTGAAATGACTTCCGAGTGATGAGGCAGATTATTGACTGTAGACTCTGAATATTGCCAGAGAAATCAAGGACTGGCACTTGGTTAAACTCCCCCACAACTATATCTTCCTTTTCCTCCATGCTGTCGTACAACGAGTAAACTAGAAGCCCTACATCAATGATTATGGTATCAAAATCTTCAAGGGCCTCTTTTAGTAGATTGATGAGATTGGCTCTCAAGAAGTTGAGCATCTCCTGAAGGATTGCCTTTTGATCCTCCAATGCAACTGACACTTTGTGCTTACGAACAGTTGGTAGCTCTTCCAAACTGTGTATGAGAGTCTCCACAAAGCCAGCTTCACAATGAGCAATCAGCTCAATTTGGATATTTGGATGCCATCCTGATTGTTCTGATTTTAGAGCTTGCAGGACATCAATATAAATCTTTCGGATACATGGCTGAATGGGTTGAAACCTCATTAGTGAGTCAGAAAATGAAGCGTTCATTTCACTTGAAGCTACGTCTCGGTTTCTTAAGCCACCCTGTAGAAAATTCAACCATGATACCATTGCTGCATGACCAACCACAACTAAAACATGAGTACTAAAGAAAGTATGTTGGTTCTGAGGATCCGTGCATCTGTCTGAAACGAAGCACAAAAAGTTCCTCAACAACTTCAACTCCTTTAGAAACTTTTTCATTTGTTGCTTGATGGAAATTGGAACTAAAGGAAACCCAAGATAAGGATTAGAAATTTTCAGTGCCACACTGAAATTCGTTACAACAGCATCGATGAATTTCTTAGCAAATTTGGGAGTAGCAATATTATCCTTGTTGGAGGATAATGATGATTTAGGAAAAGAGTATTTAGCTCTGATTTCTGACTTACACCTCCAAAGCTGTTGTTCCAACTTAGAGAACAAGGTATCAGATTGGCGGACACTTGTGAAAATTATCTGCAACATCCTGAAAAAGAGCTTGGACTTTCTCTGTGACATCTGAAATGCTGCATGCATTTGTGAAGCTCTGCAAGCTGAGAAACACATCTAGGAACTTAAACTCGATAAGAAGGTGCTCAATTTTTTCCTTACTATTCTGTACCGAGAAGCCTAGGGAATCCCATTCACGAAAAAGCTTTTGCAACTGAGAAATGGGATCACATGTCTGTGAAGACAAATACTCGTAGGAAGACATCGATCTCTCAATTAATTTCCCTCTTTTTGAGAATTAAGGTTCAGGTTTCTTTCTACTCTTTGGTGTTTA
>JACEIK010001914.1:70704-152835 GCA_018107945.1 Datura stramonium
CTCTATGATTAAACTTGATGGCGATAATTATATAATGTATGCTTTTGTCAACAGATCACTACTATATTCGGTCTTTCAGAATTTAATCCAAGAAGGTAATCACTTATCATTAGCTACAAGTCTACTACTGATTTTTGTTTTTTCATCATTGTACTCAATTGATGATGACATTTTTTTCCCAGTGCGCCTATGTCAAAATTTGTCAACGCCTTATGTGCTCAGCTTGGGATTGATTGTTATGCCTTTCTGACTGCAATTGCTGGAACTAATCTAATTAATTATATCATATTCACCGATAATTGATGAAGTAATTTGCGTTTTTCATCATAATTCTTTAGAACTTAATTACTTTCCACATTGATACAGGGAAGAACTGTTGTCTAAATGCCTCCACGATCAATTTTCTCTTAAAGAATGAGCCTCAACCCATATCGACTAAGAACTTTGTTCCTTTGGCTCAAAGTAAGTCCTCTTAAATAATGTGTCCTTTACAATAAAAATTTTTTGGTGGAACTCAGTTTTGAGACTAGCTATTTTCTAAGAGAAAGATAAAATCTAGATAAAAATATCCCTAGCTGAACACAAAAAATTTCATATACGAGGTTGGAGTTCAAAATTTGTACAAATTAAACTCTAGCATAATGTGTTGGAGTTACTCAGGGACCACATCCTTGCATTCTGAAGGAGTTCTTCCTTGAGTTCGAACTCAAGGACAAAGTTCTTACATTCTTAGATATAGAATCATGAACTCAAAGATTTTTTCCTTCAGTTCTCACTTTGACAAATATTGTGGTAAGAGTTCGAAATCAGGAACAAAATCCACCTACGTTGCTTAGCAAGTTTGAATTCCATGAATCGTTTCTAGAATTTAAACTTAAGGTTTGAACTCAAGGACTCTTCTCTTGAGTTTGTAATTCTATAGCTAAAAACTCAAGGATTTTGTGGCTAAGCGTTAATAATTAATTTTGAAATGGTGGCTAATTCCTCATCGCCAGTCTAAATTATCCATTTTATCCATATTTTCACTTGTGATTTAGATTCACGTATGATCATTAAATTTTATCCATTATAGTAATAAAATCATAAAAATTAAGTCAAGTGACTTTTGAATCTATATATATAAAGTTGAGTGGCTTTCTAAGTATACTGGGCTACGTTGAGTGACCATATGAGATATATCTCAAGTAAAGTTCAATGGTCATACGTAAAATTAATCCCTAATCATAGAGTTTAACCATTCCATTAATTATGTTGTTGAACTATATATGTAATGATGATGTGACCAAATTCATTTAGCTAAGATATACATGTAAAAGCTAAAACTGTAAATCCACAATCAAATGACAAAATTCCAACAGATTTAAAATCATTACCTAGTTTAGAAAGCTTCAATGCTCAATTATAAGCCAACAATTCCATTTCCTCTACGGTTTGTGCACTGGCTGCTTGAGCAGGAACCTGTTTCAGAAAAAGGGGAAACATCAATTTTGAGCAGTGAACTCGCGATAATTTCAAAATTAATAAATAAGGTAATAGTAAAATGACAATTGAAGTTGAAACCTAAACGACCTTGCCAAGTAATTGAATCATAGACATTCTAGAATAAGTAACTACAGATTTAAGCACAGTGTTCAATGCTCCCGGAACTGACATCAACCATCCCAACGCTTGTTCAAATTCATAACATTCACTATTACCGATCAGTTATTTAACATAAAGGGATGACTTCTGATGGTACAAAGTTTTAATAATTAATTTTGAGATTGTGGCTAATTCCTCATCGCCAGTTTGAATTTTATCCACATTATTATCCATTTTATCCATATTTTCACTTGTGATTTAGATTCACGTATGATCATTAAACTTTATCAATTATAGTAACAAAATCATAAAATTAAGTCAAGTGACTTTTGAATCTATATATATAAAGTTGAGTGACTTTCTAAGTAAACTGGGCTACGTTGAGTGACCATATGAGATATATCTCAAGTAAAATTCAATGCTCATACATAAAATTAATCCCTAATCATAGAGGTTAACCATTTCATTAATGATGTTGCTGAACTGTATATGCAATGATGAATTAAAATGCAGCTGTTAGAAATGGAATCCTAAGGAAATACGACTATGGGAGCACCAAGTACAATTTGGCACATTATGGTGAAGCTAAACCTCCACAGTATAACTTGATTACCTCAAATTCCACGATGTGTGGAAATTACATGTTCAATATGTCAAGGATTATGCTCATGTTGATTTCATTATAGTAACTATGGCTAAGGATATTGTCTTTAACCAGATTGTCACCTTCTTTAGAGTCCAACACTAATTAAGCTCTCTCTATATATGTTGATGGAGTTTTTGTATTGTATTTCGTCGTCAGATAGAAAATAATGTAAAAAGTAAGTTAGAAAATGGTGGTATAACGAATATTCAGGCATTACATTGAAAATGCAGAGAAGAAAATAATTGATTTAATGACCTATAAGTCTTCCTTTAGTTTGTCTCTATAATCACCTTATATTTGTCTGTTGCAACTTTTACTTAGAAATGCAAGGTTGGAGAGTTTGGAATTATAGTGGGTTAAGTCTGATGACTAAACCAACTCAAGTTAGTTAATCAAAGCAGAATATAAAGTTCATTGAGGTTTCAAAAGGGTATCTTGATTAATGAAATAAAAAGGATAGGAAGGATGTTGGGGATGTCAAAAGTTCAAAAAACCAAAATTGGGTGCATTTTACATGGATTTATTTTTAATAGCAAAAGTTGGAGTATACTAATGTCCTATAAGTATTCTTTTGATAGTGTTTTTGTGGTGCTATATCAATAAAACACTTACCATTTCTCAATAAAAAAGTTTCCAAAAAGTTATAGCTATTATGTGCTAGAAGGAGATTGTTAATAATCAAACAAAAGCCTTCTTATTCTTTAGATGTGCTATGCAGTTGTTTATTCTCTGCTTGGTACCAACAATATACAAAAATGTTTGGAGTACCTAATAACCATCTCTATTGAGTTTTTGAATGGAAACAATAGTTGCTTCATTCTTCCCATCTGCAGGCTTAATGTTACCCTTGTATACACATCCAAAACCTCCTTCTCCAATCTTAAGTAACCTATTATAATGATTAGTTGCACCCTTTCTGCACCACCACCTAAAATATCTGATTTGCTCTGATCTTGAAGTATCACTGGTGCTGATTTTCTATCCCTATTTCTGTTCCCATCCTTGAAGTAAAAGAAACACTTCATTTTCCTTCCCTTATAAATTTTGACAAAGCTTTCAAGATTCATTTTTTCGCTCACCAAATCTACGAACAGGCACTGAATTCCTCCATAAACCAAAACAATAAAATTAAGAGACTCTAACTACATGAAGAATAGCCTTTTAACCAAAAATCCAAGTACACGAGCGAAAAAGCGTTAAAATGAATATAAAAGAAGGGAAAATTGATTGCCTCTATGGGAAAACGGAAAGCAAATGCTGGAATGACAAAGTTAGCACACTGTAAAGTTAAAAAGCGAATATGTCATAAGTTTTATCTATTTTGGAGATTGAATTTATTGGGCTTGAATTAACTTCAATCAGCAGGAACTTACCATTTCAGTAAAAGAAATTTGGCCAACTAGATTAAGAAAGCAGTTCCATTTCTCAATCTAGGTAAAAGTTTGTACCATTTCTATAATTGACAAAAGATCAGTATGGATGGAAACTCATACAACAGTTCTTATAATATGTAGATTGAAAGACATTTTTCATCTAGGATATGCATATGACCGATGACCATGTACAAGCACCACACAGTTGCCTTGCAGAAATAAGTTGTTGGACAATGATAGGGATTTTCCCTTTGCAAATAAAAGAAAGCTTCTCTATGATGAATGCTTTTCTACCTCATTACTATAGAAATATTTCTAAATGTACATGTTGGTTAAATTGTTAAAATAAGTTCGTGCAAGATCTTGCCTCCCACCATCTTGAGAGTCTCTGACTGCAAATGAGAATTATTAACTTCGGCCAAAATAGACTCTATTAGTAATTTGACTCTCAAGCTAATGTGGAGTTTCATAATTCTAAAAGCATTTACGTCAATATTTTCTCTTTTATGCCAAAAAGTTGAACATAGCTGTACAAAAAAGTATACTCAATCGGGGTGGATTGAAGATTGACCATCAAAAGAGATAGAAACACAATAAACTAACTCACTAAAGCTACATATAGTAATGAAAAGCCAAAGAATATAGCTATTACTGTCCTAACACCAGAAGATACATTGTTAAAGAAATTATCTAAATCAAGATTATTAATTTTAGCATGGCAATTACCATGTAGCAGTCAGGACCAAAAGTTTATTTCCCAGTACTAAACATGGACAAAAATTCAAAGTCGATGAAAATACTACTTGTATGCGTAAATATGCATAGATAAACTTAGAACTAATCAGGTAATTTCATTGCCCATACCTTCAAATAAATGTCAATGGCCCTATATATCCCATCTTCAGTGATCCTGCCTTGGAGGCTTCTATACTTGAACCAAATAAGATAAATCTCACTCAAAATTCTGAACACTCAATATAAATGTGGGAAATGACTTGACATAAACTTGATGTTCACCAACATGGTGTGGCAGTTGATCAGGAGAAGTGAAAAATCAAGTGCAACTATTGGGGTAAAGTTGTTTCTGGTTTTAATTAGCTTAGACACCACTTATGAGACGTTCGTGTAGATGTAACGCCTGGCTTGGAGGCTCATATACTTGAATCAAATAAGCAGATCTCACTCAATGTTCTGAAACTGATAATAGGAAGTATAATGACGTGAATTCAGAAGTAGCTGGTAGCTGTGTTTTAGATTCATCCTCACAAGAGACTTCAAAATCTATAGGGAGATTTTTTTAACAAAGAAGGAACTAATGAAGTTAACATAATTTTCAGGAAGACATGCTTCAAATCATCAAAATGGTAATGAGGAAGTAGCATTAGAAAACAGGTTCAATGGTGGTATAGACGCCATAAAGATGAGCATACCATTTTGATGATTTGAAGTATGTCTTCCTGAAAATTATGTTAACTTCATTAATTCCTGCTTTTTAAAAAAATCTCCCTATAGATCTTGAAATCTCTTGTGAGGATGAATCTACAACACAGTTACCAACTACTTTTGAATTCATGCCATTATGCTTTCTGTTATCAGTTTCAGAACTTTGAGTGAGATCTGTCTAATTTGGTTCTACTATAGGAGCCTCCAAGCTAGGAGTTACATCTGCATGAACGCCTCCTAAGTGGTGATTAAGCCGATTAAAATAGAAACAACTTTATCACAATAGTTGCACTTGATTTTTCACTTCTTCTGATCAACTACCACACTATGTTGACGAACATAAAGTTTATCTCAAGTCATTTTCCACGTTTATATTGAGTTTTCAGAACTTTGAGTGAGATGTATCTTATTTGGTTCAAGTATAGGAGCCTCCAAGGCAAAATCACTGAAGATAGGATGTACAGGACCTTCGACATTTATTTGAAGATATGCACAATGAAATTACCTAATTAGTTCTAAGTTATCTGAGCGTATTTACGCATACAAGCAGTATTTTCATCGACTTTGAAACTCCACATCAGCTAGAGAGTCAAATTACTAATAGAGTCTACTTTGTCGAAAGTTAATAATTCTCATTTGCAGTCAGAAACTTCCAAGATGGTGGGAGGCAAGATCTTGCATGAATTTATTTTAATGATTTAACCGACATGTACATTTAAAAATATTTCTGTAGTAATAAGGTAACAAAACAGTAATCATGGATAACCTTCCTTTTATTTGCAAAGGGAAAACCCATGTCAATGTCCAACATCTTATTTCTAGGAGGCAATTATGTGGTGCTTGCACATGGTCATCGGTCATATGCATATCCTAGATGAAATTTTTTTTTCAATCTACATATTATAAGAACTGTTGTATGAGTTTCCATCCGCCTTGATCTTTTTCCAAGTATAAAAATGCTACAAACTTTTAGCTAGCTGGAGAAATCAAACTACTTTCATAATCCCGTTGACCAAAATCTTTTTAATGAAATTCAATCCCAATAAGACCAATTTCTAGAATAGATAAAACTTATAACATATTTGTTTTTCACCTTAGAGTGTGCTAACTCTGTCATTCCAGCATTTTCTTGCCACTTTCCCATCTGGGCGATCAATTTTCCCCTTTTTTATATCAATTTTTACACTTTTCTGCTCTTGTATAGTTGGATTTTTGGTTAGATATTTCAGGTGGTGGTGAAAAAAGAGGGTGACTAAGTCTTCATATTCAATTTCTTCTACCTGTAGCTTCTCTGGTGTGTATGAAGGGAAAGGTCTGAATTTGAAGGTCTTCGCATTTTATAAGCTTAAACAAGCAACTAATAATTTTAATAGGTTACTTAAGATTGGAGAAGGAGGTTTTGGATGTGTATAGAAGGGTAACATTAAGCCTGGAGATGGGAAGGGTGAAGAACCTTTATTGCCATTCAAAAACTCAATAGAGATAGTTATCAGGTACTCCAAACATTTTTGTATATTGTTGGTACCAAGTTTTTTCTTACGATATGTGTATCATATCCTTCAATTTATGTTACGTTTGATTGGCAACCATAGTTTACTGACCATACTGCAAATTTTTAAATGCCCACATATGTGTTTTAGTGGCTTGATTATGGCCTTATCTGTTAAATTATTGCAATCTATGGAACTGTTAATATCAACCTTGTCTGGTAATGAAGAATTAAAGATATCATCATTCGTTGGTGTCTTTAAAGGTATGTATGAAATGTAATTTCAGTTGTCTTTTCTGGTTTGTTTAAATTGCTATGTTAGTGAAGTAAAGGGGTATGATACAGACAATATAACAATTTGTCTTCTTTCTTTGGCAAAATTTTATGTTTAGTCTTTCATCTTTACTGAAAAGAGCAAAGAATTGATGCCCTTGAAATTCAACTGCTTCAGCATCCAAATAGGACTATTCAGTAGTTGTATGTGTTATACGTATATATCTTGCATTTGGAAGAGAAGAATCTAGCCAACTTTGTTCCATATGCATTTCTGTTTTCTCCATGCACTTTGCTAGCAATACTATTTCCAAGTTATTTTTAGCTATCTTAGGTTCAGGTTGGTCATTTAATTGCTGTCTAAATGTGGATCATATCTATATAACTTGCAGTTTTGTAGAAATTTGATTTAATTGATGAAAAATATCCCCTTTCAAGTTTAAATTTGTTAAATATAAATTAAATATCCATGAAGTATAATGAGCACCATGAGAATCTTGGCATCTTGTTCCACTTTTGTTGCCGTTAGTTTAAAGTTCTAGTTTCCAACATTACTTTGCAGCAATTTATGATTGACGCATCTCGTTCTAGATCTTGCAAACTTAAACCTTTATTTTAGAAGCTAAATGTTTTTAAGTTGTTATCTTATTGTAAGCTGTAGTGTTGTGTTGATCCTCTAATTGTTATGCAGGGTCATAAACAATGGGTAGCACAAGTGTAATTTTTGGGAGTGGTAGACCACCCAAATCTTGTTAAACTAACTGGATATTGTGGCATTGATGGGGGAAAGAGGTATTCAGAGGCTACGTGTGTATGAAATCTTGCTGTTAAATACACCTTTCTTGACTATACAATGACATATTTTATCAGAACTTGTTGTCAACACATATTTTATCTTTATTTAACCAATTCAGTGACCGATAGAAATTTTAGCCTATGGTGAGTAATTTTTTCATCTATCCTAATTTATGTAGTTTTTTTAATTTCGTTGTTTAAAATAGTTTTTTTAAATAATTTTTGTGTTCTTTTTAATAAAATAATTCATAGTCACATAATTATTTTAAATGTTTTTAAACTATAATATATCTATAATATATTTTTTTCCAAATTTAGTTTTGTTAAATTTTATGTTTAATTAAATAATATTACATAAGTTACATAAAAAATATTACAGAAATAATATTTCTGCTATATAAAGGAGGTTTGGAGATGAATATCATGATAATACATTGCGTCATGTTTGTTTAACGATGTAAAAGTTGAATATGTTAAATTTAAAATATTCTTTTTGTTAAAAGTGGACTCGAAAAGCCATGAATTGAGAAGAGTATTGACATGGTGATAGTTTAATGGACTTGGTTTAACTTTTATTTTAAGTTCATATCAGTTCTTTTATAAGTTCTACACGGTTTATACTTCTTGGTTTAATCAGGTAAATCACCTTTACTTCAAATTTGAACCGTGTTTGTATCTATATGAAATTTGGAATTTTCCCACTATGTTGCTGCATCTCAGACTAAAGTGATTCACTTTATTCATATTAGAGTTCATACAGTAATAACAAAAATCAAATTAAACTCCTTACCTAATTTCTTGTAAAGAGAAAGGCTACTAAAAAATTCACAGCAATGTATGATTTTTTCCACTTCCCTGCATGCTAATCCTACTACCGTTGTTCTTATTTTTAAACTTCTATAGTTGTTGTAAGTATAGAGTTTAATTTTATATTGTCTCAATGATTCTAATATGCTATCAAGCTTATTTTTCTTCAAATTCTCTTCAATTCCTCTTGGGCATTCACTAGCAGAATACATGCGGTGCCTTTACATTTCTTTCAACTATTATAAAATTAAACTTGCCCATTTTTAAATGAGAATTTGGCCAAAACATGCATGTTCTTAATGTTTATAATTTAAAACTTAATCCACTAGATTAGATATATCATTCTTTAAGTAGCATTTTATATGATGTAACTTATGACTCGATCTTTAAGAAGGTACATTATGGTGGAAGACGAACCATGGGAAAAATGTTGAGACCCCAAGAGTATAAGTTTTTGGTCATTTTCTTATAATGAATCTTTCATGGTAATGTAAATGTTGATAGTTTGTTCAATGAATCATCATGGTAAATTGATTGTATCTTTAATTTGTTAAACATCAAATAATTAACTTCATAACTTTAGAAAACAAACAACTATCTGTTGATATTTTATTAGATAGATTGAAAGTTATACGGAGGAAAGGCTACATGTCATTGATGGAGCTAAGAGTAGGAAAAAAAACCTACACAAATAATTAAGAAGTAGAATTTAGTTTTTCTTCGACTTTTACTATTACTTTCTCTTTTAGTTTAGTGTCACCGATAGATGTGTGGTGACAAAGAATTTGCTTTGATAATGTCTTTTAACTTTAGCTTGAAGTGATGGTACATACTTCTATTCCTTTTAGCCAACTATTGATGAACTAGTAGAGATTGATCGTTGACATCTGATCAAGCGAGCAGACATACACTTTTATTTCCTTTTTCTTTATCCTGCTGACCAACACCAACCCATGTAAAATCACCAAAATTTTGAAAAAGAGCGGAGTAGTCGTGACAAGAGGTGACTTGTTTAAAGATATAGAGAGGTATGTTTTGTATTGTGGAATTTCATGTTGGGTCAGAAAATTTGTCTATTATTATAGCTTTTAGTTGTGTGCTTGAAGGGAAAAAGTTGATTTCCTTCACTTTGGTGTAGATTCAACAAAAATATATAACGAATCTTCCTACTAAACAATTGAGGTAATCCCACATCCTCCTCCCACTTTTACTCGGTTAAGTTTTTCCCAAAATCAATTAATAGTTCATTCCTATTAAATGTGTAGGCAAATCCCTTATTTTCTATGAGATTGAACACTTAATTACCTATTAAACAACGTGTAAAAAGAATTGCATCTATGTGAATTTAAGTTAGAGCGACTTGATAGAAAACTTCTGCTAAATCTGTGCTCAGGTGATATTGTCATTACATAATTTGAAAGGCTCATCAAGTTCAAGGGGAGTAAAATACGAGGGGGTGATGGTGGCAAGATAGAAACATATCAACTATGTACAATTCGGGTTCTCACCTTTCGGTTTAGAATTATCAAAAGTCACCCCTTAAATCGATGCCATATTTGCCCATATGAGGCATTGATGGCATAGATATTCTACCAACAATCACTATCCTTTCACCCGTAATCATCACGCCCAAGTTGGGATTTTGCGTTTTTTTCACAATGCAATTCGGCAAATAGGTAAAGAGATGGCGGAGCGAGTGGAAAAGTTATAGTGCAACTAGCGGTAGCCGGTTAATCTGAGGGCAATATGATTCGTTGTGAAAGGAAGCCCGATCAAACCTACACGCTAATTACCGTTATGCGTAAAATCCTTGCTAATTACCGTTATGCCCTTACACATGAAACTTATATAATTACCTTAAAAAATATTTTGAAGGTTTCTACCGGAAAAGAAACTATATGATAAGGAGTACTAATAATAATAATTAAACAAGCTTGGACAAACCCACATCTTCCTCCCACTCTTATTTAGTTATACTTTCTAATTAATCAACTTGACAAGCCCCATATCTTCCTCCCACTCTTATTGATTACACTTTCTTCAAAAATCAATAATTATCTTAATCTTCCAAAAAAATTAACGGAGTCCGGCAAGCGTTCTATTCCTCCTCTTAATCATTTGTAGTTACAATAAGTTTTAATGTATTAATCTTGCAATAAGCTGCATTTAATTAATTCTTGCACCTTTTCATACTCTTTTGTGTGCTATATATAGATAAGAAGTAACTTTTTCCTCTTGAAGCTTGCTTGAGTCTCTCTTGCTTTTAATTGAGTTGGTGGTTTAGGATGGCTATTCATTTCTTTCGGACTTAGTTGCGATAGAGATGATTTAGGATGATCGGTTAATGATCAGGGTTAGGATTTGTAGAATGTGGGAGGAAATTAATTCCAAAAAAGATGGCGAGTTGATCAGTTTGGATATGATATTTGTTGATGAAAAGGTACCTCATTAATTATTTTTCTTAAATACACATTCTTTTTCACAGTCTTAATTCTAAAACCACATGTTGTTTTTACATGTCAGAGAGATTTGGTGCATGCTATAGTCAGAAAAAATTATGTTAACAGGTTCAAGAACAAGTTGAGTGAAGGTTTATTATTTGTCATCAAGAACTTCAAAGTAGTTGAAAGTAGTGGTGCATATAGACTGGTTGAAAATCCACTGAAAATTATTTTCTTTCCCTCAACTACAATCAAGAATTTAACTGAAGATATTGTTGATATTCCTATAAATGGATTTCACTTTATTAAACCAGAATTGATTGAATCAAGGGTGAACAACAACACGATCTTATCAGGTATATATATATTTATGATTTCCAAATTTTTGACAAATTATTTAACTATCACTGTTATCCCAACAAAAACTTTTTGCTCTTCATTTATAGACGTAATTGGCTGTTTATATGGAGTTGGTGAAATGGAGAGCGCTGGATCGAAGTGGAGGAAAAGGGACAAATTCGTACTAATTAGTAAGCCGCTCATCTCATTACAAGTAGTTTTATTTAGTTATCTTCCTAAAGGTGAATTTGTAATACAAAATGCAAAAATTTTGGAAAATTTCATCTCTTTACTATATTTAATTGTGTCTCAAAGTAAACAGTATTATTTGGGAATCAAACACTGCTCATTTCTTTTTATTAGCTTTAAATAAAGTATTATATTCTGGGTTTTCTTTTTCTGGATAGTTCGGCGAAATAAAAAATTACGTTAAGGAAAGATTTGGGAGAGAAGTTTGCTCCTTACTTCCACACAAAGGATTCTAGGCCATATATAGTGATTGTAACTTCCACAACGGTTCAGGAAGTCCTTGGTATTGGTTTAGATTTAACTGTTAGATGCTCTATATTCATGTGCTAACATTATGAAGAAATTGTCACCGAAATTTTATTACATCCATTGTTAATAGGTGAAGTTAGTTTCTCCACCACACGTGCTAGAAAAATATACGTTAATATTGATGTAGATTATGTAAGATCTTTGATGCAAAAGTTTTCCACCATGTCCATGGGAGTACAAATTATTGAAAGTTCTAATGTTAATAGCATTCTGATTGAGGAAGAGATGTTTATGAACCGGATGGACATTAAGAATTTGTTAGAGTCCGATTGGAGTCTTGACATACAGGTTATTTTTTGCTTCTTAGATTTTTTATTAGCCATTTCCACACTTCAACAAGATTGATAATTGTATTTTTCTTAATAATTGTAGGAATACATTGTTACTGTGTGGAGCAAAATTGTAGAAGTAGCGAACTATTTTAGATGGTACTACATTTCATGTAATATGTGCTCAAATAAGAATGAACCTGCAAATGGTGTTTATCGATGCCCCAACTACAAAAAAGAATGCAAGTTTCCTTTGGTGAAGTAAGGATCTTGGAAGGGATGTGAATTTGTTTTATATTACTAATTAATGTAAATTATTTTTATAAATTTAGGTACAATATACACATAAAAGTGAAAGACAGAACTGGGGAAAGTACTTTTGTCTTATTCAATGATGTGGCTGAAAAACTCCTCGATACATCAACTCACAAGTTGTTCAACAAGCTGTCATCGAATAACAACGATGTTCCTGTCCAAATTGAAAGGCTTTGTGGGAAAGATTTTGTGTTTAAGCTTAAATTAAATACATACAATTTGAAAGAGGGGCTTGAAAATTTTACAGTATCAAAGGTTTGGATTCTAGATGATAAATCAGAATTAGAGTGCATGCAAAGAGAAGAAAAAATGTATTGCAATATAGAGTATTGAAGTTTGTAATACACAATCTCATATAGTTTGTAAAAACATCTTTTTAATTTCTTGCTTTTGCAGGTGAAGAGCTTACCAGAGGATGAAAGCATACCAAAACCTCACGGAATCAAAGAACTGTCCAAAGAAAAGGTATTTTGAAGTACTATTTCAAGTATGAGGTTTCTACTTATTCTTATGATGAACATATTTAAAAGACATGTTAAATTTACTTTTACATAACAAACAAATATCTGCTGATGTCTTATTGGAGAATTTGGAAGATCCTGAGGAAGTACATGTCATTGATGGGGCTAAGTGATGAAGACACAAATAAGTGCAAGAAGTAGAGAGTTTAATGTTTCTAATGACCTTTTACTATTGTTTAAGCTTAGACAATTTTAGTTTAGTGACACCAGTAGATGTGTTTTGACAAAGAATTTTCTTTGTTAATGTCGCTTAACTTTAGTTTGAGGTGATGATAGTCATACTTGTATGGTTTATCCTGACTCTGTTCTTCTTCATTATTTAACTATGCAAATAATTTGGTTGTTTGCACCTGTCTTACAAGAGATTTAGTTGATCAATGTTTAATGTCTATTTTTACATTGAGGTGTAAAACGTATGCCGCAAATGTTAAATGATAATTAGATTTAAAGAGTGACTATGAAAGGACAGAAAATTGATTTAGGAGTGTAATAATTCATAAATTAATACAAATTAAGAATATTTGCAGTTACAAATGAGGAAGGTGAACGAATGAATTAATGAACTTAATAATTCATAATTTAATACACATTAAACAATTTTGCAGTTACAAATGAGGAAGATGAAGGAATGAATTAATGAACTTTTCAGTACAAATAAATATGAAAATTCACACCTGTTGCTTCAAACATGTTACTGTTGTTTGAGCTTAGACAAAATTGTTGGTTCCTTTTACCTTTTTAAGTTTAGTGAGACGATCAGAAATGCGTTGACAAATAAATAATCTCTTTTATTAACCTAAATTATGAGTTTGGTTGTTTGCTTATGGCTTATCGAAAAATTGGTTGATCGGTGGCTTTTTCCAATGTAGGTAAAATTTCTCTACTGAGAAAATTCCTAAGTGAGTGTTTTTCTGTTTTCTTCTTCTTAGTTTATTTCTTTTGTTGCCCCAGAAAAGGAGGAGATTTTTGGGCTACTGGTTATTTAATTTGTTGTTGTTTATCTTGTGGTTGTTTATTAGTTGGTATTTCAATGTGTTTTGAGGTATCTTGAATTGGGTAAGTGAAATTTTAGATGATCATCAAAGGCGATTAAGTCATTTTCATGGCTGAACTAGAAATAAGAAAACTTAAATATCCCACTACTAAAACAGAAGCTCTTCTTATGAGGATTTTGATTGAAGGTTTGTAATTTTTTTCACTTTAGTAAGAAAATATTTGTTGTTTTGGTAGAGATCAGATTGCATATAGTCACTTTTATTCATCACACTTCCACATATTAGACTTCTATGTGCAAATTAATTTGACTTCTGTCTGTGGACTCAGTTCTATCTTTCTTTGTGGTGCTGTTATTTTTTGTCACCACTTTTTCTACATCGCAGCTTAAGTCCTTCCATTAGTGCCCTCTAGGACCAGCTGAGAGAGAATGAAATTCGGTTACGAATGCGTATTTATTTTCTAATCTTCATCTTTTGTACTTCTTTCTTTAGGTTTTGCCTTCCATTGAATTAAGAGACTTTGGAGTTGATATTTAGATCATCCAAGAAAAGAAAAGAAAAGAAAAAGAAAGTTTGTGAAAGATTTGTTTGCTTGTACCTACTTAAGTGCTTCAATGGTTATTTTGCTAGAGATATTGGAACCAAGATTTCCACTACTATGTTAATTGCTACTTTTATTCAAGATCAAGACAGAATAATGGAAGGTGGAGTGGTAATAATCGTGCGTCATTTTGTTGGTTCCTTTGTTCTTTAGTTGTTTAACTTTTTAGTTCTTTTGTTGTTTGACCTATGCTAAAGAGATATTCCATTTATTATCTGGCTGCTTTCAAGTTTGTCTTAAGTTTGGTTCACTATTATTTACTCATCAGGATTCCTAAAGTTCATACCCCTGCTTTTTCCCAAGGTATCTACTTTGCACAGTGGGGTCTGTGTACATCAAATCCAAGGAGGCTCCCGCCAAGCATACCCTTAAAGATTTGGAAGCCTAACTTTATATTTCTATAAATTTGACCCTTTTTTTGTTTGTTCCTTATTAGGGACTTCAGTACAGGAAAGAAATTCATTTACATTTGAATCTTTGTTCAAACTTTCATGTAAGACATTTAAGTACATCTGTTCACTCGTGAAGGAAGAGTTGAAGGTTAAACCTACAAACATAACTGCTGATGTCAAGTATATCTGTTCACTCGTGAAGGAAGAGTTGATGGTTAAACCTACAAACATAACTACTCTCAGCGGAAAGTTTTTGTATCTAGATGACCGAGTTGTTGCCTTGAGAAGGTTGAACTCAGGCAACTTATTGGTGGAAAAATAGCTATCTTCCGATGTGAGACTTTGAGCCAAAAAAACAACAAATCTCCACCTTGGCGAAAAGTCCCAAAAGTTACAAAATCTTCTCTCACGACTATCTCTAGTAGTGTCTTCAAATGCACCTATGGTGCTACCCATCTGCAATCTTCACGATATTGATCAAATCCATACAATGTTGAAATTTGATCGATGTCACTATCTTGGTCATCATATCTGCAGGATTTTCAGCTGTCTGGATCTTCTGAAGTAGTATTTCACCTTCTTCCATCTTTCACGATATTGATCAAATCCATACAATGTTGAAATTTGATCGATGTCACTATCTTGGTCATCATATCTGCAGGATTTTTAATTGTCCGATCTTCCGAAGTAGTATTTCACCTTCTTCCGTAATCTCCCCTTACAAAATGATATCAAACATCTATATGCTTCGGCTCGTGCGTGGGATAGACTTGGTTTTTTGTTAAACAAATAGCACTCTGACTGTCACAATGCACCTTGACGTGCTTTTGACCAACTCCCAAATCCTTCAGCAACCCTTGAAGCCAAATAGCTCTCTATCAGCTTTCTCAGAATAAACTCTATATACTCGCTCGTAGTAGACAAAGCTTAATTGTTGACTGCAAAGTAGACTTCCAACTAACCGAGGTTTTTGTAAGTGTAAACACATAACCGGTAGTTGATCTTCGTTTGTCCAAATCACCGGCATAGTCGAAATCACAATATCCAACTACATATTGATCAATCTTTTATCCCGCTCAAATAATAACCCAACATCCACTTCATGTTCTCAATATACCGTAGAATCCATTTGACAGCTTGTCAATGTCCTTTACCAGGATCATGCATATACCTGCTCACAACCCCAACTGCTTGTGAAATGTCAGGTCTTGTACACACCATAGCACACATCAAGCTACCAACAACATTTGCATAAGGAATTTTTTCCATATTCTCGTCAAAGATCATTCTTCGGAGATAAATCAACACTAAGTTTCATATGAGGAGCACTTGAGTACTCAGAGATTTTGACTTGTCATTCATGTTAAAACGTTGCAGTGACCTTTCAGATATTGCTTCTAAGTTAATGAAGGCTCTAATTGTCTGCCTCTATTTATCTCCATGCCGAGAATCGTCTTAGCTTCCCCTAAATCTTTCATCTCAAATTCTTGCTTTAGTTTAGTTTTCAGCTTGTCAATTTCTCCAGAAGTCCTGAAGCTATCAACATATCATCAACATAAAGAAGAAGATAGATAAAAGATCCATCTTGTAGCTTGCGCAAATACACACAATAATCGTATTTGCTTCTTGTGTACATCTGCTCCAACATAAACTTGTCAAATCGCTTGTACCACTGTCTTGGAGATTGCTTCAATCCGTACAATAATTTTTCAAGTTTGCATACCATATTTTCTTTTCCAACAACCTTGAACCCTTCTGGCTGAGTCATATAGATTTCCTCCTCCAAGTCTCCATGTAAAAATGCAGTTTTTACATCAAGTTAAACTAGTTCCAAATCCAGCTTGAGCTACCAAGGCCAATAAGACTTTGATAGAGGAATGTTTCAGCTACTGGAGAAAAACTTCATTATAGTCAATTTCATCTGAGCATAAAGCCTTTAGCTACCAATCTCTCCTTGTAGCGACGTTCTTGTCGAAATCCTTATTTCTTTGTATATCCATTTGCATCTAATAGCCTTCTTTCCCTTCGACAGACTTGTTAGCCTCATGTCTGATTTTTTATGAAGAGATTGCATCTCTTCATTCATAGCATTCTTCCACTCCTCATCTTCGAAACTTTGAATTGCTTCTTGACAACGGTAGGAATTCCATCATTCACTATTATAGATGCATGAGCCACCATATCACTAAATCGAGCAGGTTTGTGTCTTACTCGTTGTGGCTTCCTTAATGCAATTGGTTCTTCTTGCTGGTGAGGTCCTTGGGTTGGAACCTCTTCTTCATTTGACTCCTCTTCTGCCATAGGAGTTTCTCCATCTTTGTACATAACTGGATCGATTCTCCTTTTAAACTCCACCTGTTGCGGAGCACTATTGATTCGTTGAATGTCATCCTTCTTCAACATGGCAGCATTCATCAAAGGTAACATCTCTGCTAAGGATTATCTTCTTTGTTTCAAGACACCAGAGGCGGTATCCTTTAACACCAGTAGTGATCCCCATAAAGAGTGCTTTCTTGGCTCAGATTCAACTGATCCCTTCACATGATAGTATGCAGTGGAACCAAACACACGTAAGTGAACTATAATCATTAATAGGTTTTCCAGACCAAACCTCTAAAGGAGTTTACCACCAATAGTTGTTAAGGTAAACGATTAACAAGATGTCTGTAATAATTCATGAAGCCTCAGCCCAAAATTGTTTGCCCAACCCAGCATTAGACAGCATACACCGAACTTTCTCCCAAAGAATGTTCTATTTCATCCGTTCAGCCACCCCGTTCTGTTGTGGCGTATGTCTAACCGTGAAGTGTCTCTACAATACCTTCATCTTGACAAACTTTATCAAACGGATCACTTCGATATTCTCCTCCATTATCTGTTCTGAGGCGCTTCGATCCTTTTGCCGCCTGAGTTTCAATCATCTTTTCCACTTAAGGAAACAATTTAACACTTCATCCTTTGACTTCATAGTGTACACCCACACTCTTTGAGAGAAGTCATCAACAAAAGTAACATAATAGTGTTTTCCTCCCAAAGAAGTTGTCTTGGAAGGACCCCACACATCAGAGTGAACATAATCCAGAATACCTTTAGTATCATGGATTGTAGTGCCAAATTTCACTCTCTTCGCTTCCCATCACGCAATGCTCGCAGAAATTGGCCATGTTTTCGCATCTTTCAATAATCCTTGCTGCCGTAAGTTGCAAGGATTTTTCACCCGCATGCCCCAATCGCATATGCCACAACTTAGTTGCATCTGACCCTTCATCATCAAGAGTTACAACTGCAGCTGTCCCAACAATTGTATTACCATCATAGTAATACAAATTATTCTTCCGGGTGCCTTTTAACATCACTCGTAGCTCCAGAGACTATTTTCAAGACTCCATCTCGCATTGTCACCGCCAATCCTTTGGATTCTAGACTCCAAAAGAGATGAGATTCTTCTTCATGTCAGGTACATACCTGACCTCTGTCAAAACTCTAGTTGATCCATCATGATTCTTCAGACTGAACCAATTCCTATCGCTTTCACAAAATGTGTTGTTGCCCATATAGACAACTCCACCGTCTATCTCTTTAAACTCAAAGAACCACTCCCCGATATGACAAATATGTTGGTTGCATTGCCGAGTCAAACAACCACTTGTCGACGTCTTGTGGAGGTTGTAGCAACAAAGTTGAAAATCTGAATCTTCATCACTATATTCAGCAGCACATGATTCTGCAATAGCTTTGCATTTTTCAAATTTGCCCTTATTTTTCAATTTCTCAAGTACCTTTTCTTCCAAAGGCTCCTTCTCTACAAAAGGCACATTCATATCGGCTTGCCTCGACCGAGATTTCCTCTTCTTCCTTTCTTCTGGTTTTGTGGTCTGCCTCTAGCTACCAGTGCTTCTGCAACCACCTCAGCATGCTTTCTTTCCTCCCTGTCTTTTTTCCTCAATTCATGACTATATAGAGTACTACAACTTCACTCAGGGAAACTTTTCTTTCCCATGAAGTAACATAGCTTCTATAAATTCATATTCTTCGTAGAAGTGAAAACAGCAACATCAATGCCAGATCTTCATCTTGAAAGTTTCATCAAGGTTTCTCAAATCATCTACTGCCTTGTTAAAAGTAATATGATCGTCTGCTGCAAACTGCTGATAAATTCAAACCGGAATAACTTCTTCTTCATAAAGTGCTTATTGTACTGCTCTTCTTCAAGAATTTCTCCTCCAATGCCTTCCATAGCTTACTTGCAGAAGTTTCCTTTAAGAATGAATATTTCTACTCTCTGAAAAGACATGGTCGAATAGTACCACACGCCAACCGATTGATGGTCTTCCATTCTTTTTCTTCAATTTCTTTCGGTTTAGCCTTCAATATCAATGTCTAGACCTTGTTGAAAAGCGCGTCAAGAACTTCACCTTGCCACATCCCGAAATGACTCGTACCGTCAAAAATCTCCACCGCAAATCTTGCATTTGGCGCAACAACCATCAAAATTGACGACGAAGATGCCGCTGATGTAGTGGAAACTGTATTCTCAAAGTCTGCTCATTATTATCAGCCATTTTTTCTCTAAAGTGAAAAAATTACCAGTAATAATTTAGCCTGAAAAATGCACCAGGAAAATTCCCAAGAAAACTGGAGGGGCCGCACGGTCCCATTTAAAAACCAGTTTCCTTAGACAAACTAACTTTCCTAGACATGCACTTAATTAGACAATATATTACTTTAGCAGTTTTAACACAAACTTACAAAAAATAATCTCAAGAAATTTTTTCTGATGTGGAAGACCGTTAAAACCGCAACCACAGAGCATACTAAAAATTTCAAGAGAAATCGCAACCAAAAGCTCGATACCACCTGTTGTGGAAATTCGAGCTATTTTTTCACCAATAGAAAATTTAATAATGGCTAACAATGATAAATAAGAAGCGTAAAAGAAAATGGGGAAAAGAGAATACCAAGATTTGACGAGGTTCGGCCACTATGCTCTTAAGTCACTGACAATTACCATAAATATATTTCTCCGAGAAATTACAAAAGAGAGAAAATAAACTAAGCCTCTAGAAGAGTTAGAAGGCTTCAAGTTTGGTGTGTCGTAACAAAAGGGGGAGGCTTCGTGAAGCCCAAGGTTGCCTCCTATGTCTAATTATCTTCCGATGTGGGACTTTTGAGCCAAAAGAACAAACACACAACTACTGTCAACTGTTGGTGAGTCTTGATTTGTGGAAACTATGGAAGGAAAAGGCTTTCATCATACCCATTGACTAAATCAAGAAGACATGAAAGACATAAATAGAAATTTGAATATCCGAGTCCTTTCCTAATTGTTTCTTTCCGAGCCATCAATAACTGCCAGCTTTCAACGGGTCTGGCTATCCTTTCAACAGTCGGTCAGTTATGGAAGACTCTGGTGCCATTGCCACCACACATATCATGTTTTTCCTCTCTACAACTAGTCCATCAAGTAAAATTTTCACCTACTTCTTTTGTTTCAAATTTTTTTCCCATTTTCACAAATTTCCTTTAAAACTCATGTTCTTTCTCCCTACAAAACTTAAAGTATGTTTGGAAGATAAACTTTACTAAGATAACTTTGATTAGAAATACCTTATTCAGTATGTGCGGTATGTTGGTCAGGTATCTAAACTTTTATCATTTGCTAGATGTAAATATCTCTCACTTGTTAAGACCTACTACATCTTTTTTCAATACTCTTTACCATGCTAACTCATATATTAATATTGAGATTATTTTAATCGTAGAAAGATTAATTATTATGAGGAAATTAATACAAAATGAAGTTCACGTTATGATCATTAATACGAATTTAGAGGAGGAAGGTAGAGAAGAAAAAGGAAAGATAAAAATTGTAACACCCCGAAACATTCCTAGACCAAATTCAAACATTGCATGAAAAACCATAGGAAAACCAGAAATTTTTTCTGTCTCATACGACCCCCAATAATGGACCACAGAAACCAACGCACGGTTGTAAGCCGGTTAGTGAAGCCTTTCCTTCGAGGGGAAAGGTCGAGACATAGGACGACTCGTTGTTCCTAACAACGAGCCATCCTGTCGTCTGTTGAATCCAAGCTTCATAGGGATTACCAGACCTTTCCCTGAGCAACGAAAGAGAGGGAACAATGACTCATGGTTATTACCAACGAGTTGTTTTACCACCCATCGATCTGTTCTAGAACCTAGCAGCGTAAACCACAAGGGGATACAACAGCCCGTCGGTCCTACCAATGAGTCATTCCTATCACTCGTTGTCCCCATGCTAGTTTTCTTACTAGTTCCTACGGGGGGTATCAATGACCCGTTGTTTCTTCCAATGCACGCTGTACCTAACCGTGGGAAACCTCTAGTAAACCTTGCTTTGAACCCAGAAACCATGACCAAATTCAACGGGCCGTCGTTCCTACCACGACCCATTCTGAGGTCCATTGTTTAGTGTCAGGCAGTTCTTAGTTCTTTGGTGCCAGGGTATTTTAGTATCTTCACATTTTTTATTCCAAACCTTGTCGCTTTTGGGGTCTTGGGAGGAGTAAAAGGGATATAATGACAATTCCCTTCCCTTCACCCATCTCTCAAAAACCAGAGCGTAGAAACAGTCAGGAGTTCAGAGCAGAAGCTAGGGAAAATGTTCATCTTCTCAGTCTTTCTTCAATATTTTTATCAGATTTTCTTTCTACAAGTATGTGGGAAATTCAAAGGCGAGATTGTTCTCTTGCGTCCCCTAGAAACCCTCTCTCAGTTAACTTTCGCCCTAGCTCCAACTTATGAAATTTAAGATACTGTTGTTGTTCTTGGATTAATTCATGTAGAATCTGGTCTTATGTTAATTATAGCTATCTTTCCCCAAACTGTTAATAAAAATGATGCTTGTTCAACCAACTTTAGAAATTCAACCCAATCGTTGAAATGTCAGAAATTAGATTCCTTCTTAGGCTTTGAATTCTTGAAAATTGGTTGCATCTTTCGTAATTAGGGCTTTATAATTTTGTATGTGTTAACAACTCAGTTACTTGTATGATATACAGATTCAGTCAGAAAGTCTATATACTTTGTACTTTTTTGAAATTGTCAGTTCCGTTTTGCAGTCACGCGATAGAATATTCAAGGTTAGTCAGAAATGTCACTGACCGCTTGATGATGGTCTCTTCTCGAGGTATCTCGTGGTTCCTCTCAGTTATCAGACTTAGACTCAGATTATAGTTATTTGTCCATTAGGCGGTCATGACATTCCAATTATAGTTTCTACCAGCCCCAACCCCGCTTAGTTATCGCTGTTCTTAAGACGGTTACGACGTCTGCATAAGCGCCCGACCAGTCTTAGAATTCAGTTTCCAAATCTGGTCCTATAAGACGCTCAGGGAACTCTCTGGAAAGTATCCTGGGCTGGGCAGTCTTGGGCCCCAGTATCGAGCTATCCGCTTACCAGTAGTAGCAGTAATAGGATTATCTAGTGGTAGTAAGACTTAGCACCGAAAAGGCCGGGGTTCCGGCCAGCTAGTTCCTTTAACTACGTTGCCACCGTAGGTTATATATATTTACTTGGCCTCCTTGCCCCTTTGACAGTGATTCTTGCAGTCCATGCCTTTATACCCTGGAAAGGTATATTGGGTCCTACCGATGGGGTGTGTACATCAGACTCCACGTCTAGCTTGCGTGGTTATATGTCGGTTATAGCCTCTCCCACTAGCCGCATAGTTTGCTATCAAATTCTCCTTTTCAAATTTGCATTAGTTCAGTATTACAAACTCATTATTTAAGATTTAGGACATGTTTATGACCATCAGCCAGGGTCACTTTTGACCATATCAGTTTATTATCAGTTGTATCAGTATTCCGCATTTAGTTGGTCATTTTGTCGTATCAGCTCAGTTACCAAGCTTCTGTCATGTTATTCATGTTTTTCACTTACTTAGTACATTCAAAGTAATGACAAAGATACTTTTATGTTGTATCATTTCATGATACAAATGCAGGTTCTCAGACCCACCAGATAATCACCGCAGTTTCAGAGCCTCTACCTCAGCAGTCGAAGTGTGAGTCATCATCATTCGAGGGACTTGTTTTTCTTCGGCTTGAGTTGTGATTTTCTATAGAGCTTAGAGTTGGGGCCGGGGGCTTGTCCCAAAGAATCCCCTCGCAGATGGCTTAATTACTTGTTTTCAGAGATGTATTTAAGAAAATGTCACTTTCTTCATTACTTTCAGTTTTTACATTTTCTTAAACTAGTTAATGTTGTTAATTAAAAGTTTTGCTGTGCATGTTTACTCTGTAATGCTAGTGTATGATAAACTAGGGGTTGTCTTGGGGGTAACTTAAGCCGATCTTTTCCCATGGGCTTCTTATGCCCCCAGTTGCTCCATCACTTATTTGTTATAGAGTCTTCTACTGATAAATTCCCATCCTTATGGTGCTTCCATGTCATTTTATCCAATTCTTGATAAACCTTGACTATATTCATCTCCTTCCAAGAATCAAGAACTCAACAACTCTTCCTACTTCTCAATCATTTAGGTGTCTTCTAAAAGTTTGGTTCCATCCTTGTTGAGACCATATATCAGAGAGTTTTGCAAGTACAAGTATTCTAAGCAATAAGCATCATATACTACCTGGCCATGGCGAGGTGTATGTCAAAATCCTCATACTGTTGCCCTACCTACGGAAGTAGACTAATTCAATATCAAGCAGCCATTTGAAATGTTGATCTAACATCTTAAACCATTCATTTCTTCTGTTCTCAACCCCAAATCGATATTCATAACAGTATCAGATATCTAGAGTAAATTAAAGAACTCCATCCTTTGTAAAATTCAGTTGCTATCACAGAGACTCGAGACTCTAACCAACTACCACCAGTAAGTAAGAGAGAGAAAGAAGGAGAGAATTTCAGAATATTTGGTGTTTCCAGAAAACTATTATGATATTCTCTAGTTTACATGAATGAATGAATGAGAAAGAAAAAAGAACTACTATCTACACAAGATGTAATCAACGTGTAAATAGACTGGTAAGATTACATCAGTCAATAGATATGGAGGAAATTCCAAAGAAGAAGTTTGTCAATTAGAAAAAGGTAATAATCAAAATGTGAAGTCAACATGATGCAATAGATCATGAATTGATTCCCAATTAAACCTGACAAATCGAAAATCACATGAATTCAATTGATAGAAATTTGTGACCAGTAGAAATTCTCGACAACCAATTAAGTGGCTTGATGTAATTTCTAACTCAGTGTACAAAAAAGGATGCACTAATCACAAGGTGGATAGAAGGAGTAGCTGAAGCACAAAGTCTCGTAGATCACAAACTTATTTTCAAAAGGATTGTAAAGCTAGAAATAACATCTTCTTCCATCATATCTATGGGCCCATTATCTGGAAAGAAATCAGAAAATGATGGGGATAGAATAAATTGTAAGTAATTAATTCTTTATTGAGTGTAGTTATTTCTCCTACCAACCCGATTGATGTCAAAGAAATAAATGGAGTGCAATCTGCAAATATGTTGTTGCGTTAAGTTTCCTGATTATTAAATAAGTTAAAAGAACTTATTTCCTTCCTTGAGTGTGTTTTGTTGAATTTGAGGATGAAAAATGAAATGGATGGTTGAATGGTTATAGAATTCGATAATAAATTCAAATATGAATCGGAGGAAAATATGAACTGCTATTGATTTTTGGAAAACTTAATCCGAGAAACATCATAAAACTGTAGCAATAGACAAACTTGTGAACCCAAATAAAACGTCCACAATAGACAACACACCTCTATTCTACATCTTTAGTCAAGCCACCTGTGTTATGACTGCTCGCTTCGGCAAAGTTTGGTGATTTTACACAAAGTTGGTGGTGGCTAGAGAATAAAGAAAAAGAAATAAAAAGTATATAGTCGTTCAATCGATTGGGATGTAAATAGATCAATAACATGATATACACTTTAGCATGCTCAAAGGCCATAAAACTGAAAACAAATATCACAATAACAAAGCAGATTATAATTATGGTAGACCTCAACAAAAAGTTCATATTAATGTAAGTGATTGGTGATGAGAATGTAGTATCTTTCGCTTCAGCCTAACTATTCAACAAAAGGACTTCGAATTGGGAAAAAGAATAAATGGACACAAAATAGAATGGACAATATAATTTAAGAGGTTTGCAGCATAGAAGGGAAGTAGGAATTCAATAGCACTTCAACTACAAATTTCACATTTATGTGGCAACAGGTCAACGGAAATAGTCATTATGTTACGAATCGCAATTATGTCAAAATAAGGAGGTTCTTATTAAGTGAGGTAAGAAACTGATGTAAATAGGCAGGGGATAGATGAGCACTGCCTCAGGTCAGTGAACAACACTGATCAAGTAAAGCTAACTAAGAAGTAAAAGAGAAGGGGGAGAGTGAAAAACCTTTCAAATGCTTGCAAAATGTCCATCATCAAAAGTCGATTGCGGAGATCATACTCAAAACAACCATTGGGAACATTGGCCATTAGATTGGGAACATTTTCAAGTATTTAATTGATGTCAAGAACTCCAACATACAACATTATATAATTAAAAAAAATAGATAGTGTTTTTTTTAAATATGGCTCTGCACTGTAAAAGGCCAATCGTATACAACAGAACCAATCTACATGCTTGTAGTTAAAATTAGCAAACGGCTATTCCGCACATTACTAATATTTATTGGTCCTAAAGTATCATACAAAAACAACACCAGATAAATACATCAAGAAATGGAAGCCTAGAGGAAAAAGAACTCAAAGAAATCACCTGACCTTTCGTGAACCGAAAGATAGAAGTTCACTTAAGCTGCAGTAAGCATAAGAGAAAATTCCATATTTAAGATGAAAAAATAATAGAGAAGTGATGCATTTGCTATTAATCATAAAGACACAAAATAAATTCATGTAATGCTTTATTGTAACTTACAATGTTCAATCTGTTCAGCCAAAGTCTAATGTTTATTCTTACTATAATATAAAACAACGACACATATGTTTCAAAAATGATAAGTAATAGTTTGTATAATCAATACAGGTGGTGTATGAAAGTCCAAACAAATTTGTCGACATCAGAATAAATTATGGAACAGAAATGACAAAGTAATATGAAGATCAAGATGCTTCAACAGGGGTAAAAAGTGTTATCAGAACTTAAAAATAAAGGCAAAGAATGATACTGTGTGCCAACATGTTATCAAAAAAGTTTATGACAATTAATTATGGAGAAGCATATAGGAAAATGAAAACAACTGTTGCTTAAAACAAAATTTATCTTTCACAAATCGCACCAAAATGTCTACTATAATAAAGAATCAAGAACTATAATTAAAAAGATTCAAAAACTAATTGAAACTAATACAAATGTCCTCAAATAACATCTCTTGAAGAGGTGATCCAATAACATAACATTCCCCAAGATAGTTTCCTAAACTTTGTTCTAAAAACTAAACCAAATCCAAACACCATCAAATATGAGAAGGACAACCAAAAACCATACTGAATGATTGGAAGACCAGTAGAATTACATATATGAATCTATTTTAAAATGAATCTCCTTGATGCCTACTAATGAAACTTTCTTCATAAAAAATGAAGTTATTTTAAAAAATCTACCATGAGATCGAACTTAATATATTTCAAGATATATTAGCTGAAAATAAGTTCCAACATTATGGCTAGAAATCCATCTCTTAGCTTCCTTAATAGTTAGAATTAGCTTTGTGACCTAAAGATCATTCAAAATAGTCAAATTATGCCATTATGCTAAGTGTTTCGCTTAAACATTGAAAACAAAAGTGATTCCCAAAAGTTACAAGTGAACCTCCAATATGACAAGTT
Source organism: Datura stramonium (assembly GCA_018107945.1). Taxonomy (NCBI): domain Eukaryota; kingdom Viridiplantae; phylum Streptophyta; class Magnoliopsida; order Solanales; family Solanaceae; genus Datura; species Datura stramonium. The sequence goes on from JACEIK010001914.1 coordinate 97,405, forward strand.
CTGTACTTGATTAGTAAAAGTAGAAGTTCTATATTATTTCTCGACAAGAAATTTAGTTGATAACAAATTATCTTTTGAGATAAGAAGAGAATTATGAAGACTACAATATTTTCATCCAAAAGCCAAAGTTATCTCTGATATAACATATAATAAAAAGAATTTACCATATTTATATTTTTTGTAACTATGAAGAAGTCGCACAACTTTTTCTTTATCATCTAAAAAGTCATACAGACTCTATTGTTTGATATAATCTCTATTTTTTCTAGATAAACATCTATGAATTCCATCACATTGCATTTTTATAGATGGTTCAAAAAGAGTTTGATATAAGTAGGTCCAAAAAAAAAAGATCAACAGAAATGCCATTGAAATTAAACAGAACAATAAATTGAAAGTCAAACTCTACCTTATTAGACTCTAGAGCTAATTATATTGTAGCATCCAGATGAAAGATCAATCTCCCCCGTCTCTCCTCAGTTCTGCCACCTGAAAATCAATTTCTCTTACAAGTTAAAATTTTAAATTGGAAATGACAATTCTTAAGGATGAAAAGACTTGATTAAACATGTTATATGCATAAAAAGCTTTGTTTAATAATAATTTAGTCAACACTAACATGTGTTTAAATGGAATATAGGATCAATAAAGTACTAAAGAACCATAAAACATTAAAATAAAATTCCAACTTTCTTATACTGCCAAATAATTACCACTACTAATGCCAATGTTAAAACAATTGATGTTATACAATTTCTCAACTATGAAAGTATGTATAGATAATAAACCAAAAAGAACAAAAAAGAAACATAAATATGTTACTCCATAAAGCATATATAGCTCAAAGAAAGCATGTAAAATTATTTCTAATCTAGATCAATTCTTTAAAACATATTGATAAATATGTTGTTATAGCAGATAGTGTTTTTTGGCACTATGATTTGGTTGCATAATTTTCTAAGAGAGTTTAGTGGTGAATAAAAAATTATAGGACTCACACCGATCATTTTTTCTAGCTTTTGAACTACAAAGAATTGTTGAACATATCTCAGTTGATAGAAGAGCAACTCTAAAGGAGATATTTAAGATCACCCATGATATATTCCCTTAGTTCTGTGTCATTTCGTAGCTGGTCATTCACTCACTTCTTTCCTTCTTCGAGTTCAGAGAATGTTGAGCTTTATACTACGGAGTCGCTTAGACTTGCTGGCCAGTCAGCTAAAATATCTAGGAATCTCATATGGGTGTCAACAATTGCTTGCAAAAGGAAAGTAAGACACAAACTCAAAAGTTGTAGATTAGCTTTTAAAAATGAGAACCGTACGTATTTTCTCTTTTTTTTTTTATACTCCTTACTTTTTATTTCCCTTTCTCAGTTTAAAAATGAGAAGAATTGTACATAAATTTTTACTTGTCTTTGTATTCTTCTATTTAGTTTTTTCCTTTTTCCCTTTCTATTCCCTGACAAAACATATTCCATATAAATATACACATTCTTTCTATATCCGACGCATTTTTCACGCCCCGGGCCTACACTCAAGCGTTTAAGTAAAAATCCAAAAGAGTAAAGGAGTGAGAATTGTGGAAAAGAAGGAAAAATAACGGTTGGGGGAGTTGAGGAAAAATTAGAGGTGCAATTTATTTGAAAATGCGTGAGTATTGGTAGGGATTGAGAACAAAGAGTGAAAAAGTTGCTTAAGTGCTCCTTACTAATAAGCTAAGTGTGCTTGAAGAAATGGGGAAACAAAATAGGAAATTTAAGAGTGAAAAGAATAAAGGTGAAGTAAGAGAAGAGATGTCCGTGATGAAAGTGTGATGAATTAAAAGCGCTTGAGGAAGATAACCACTATTACTGGCCAGAATAGTACCTACCTGTCCCTTAGCTTAAATTACAACCTGATAAGTCCTACTTGATCTTACTTTCAAACATTCCTAAATTAGCGGAGTAATACACTAAAGGCAAGCTTATGGGTCAATACATGATACATGTGAATTCTTTGTGAGAGTGAGTTGAATGCTTATTCATATACCCATACATATTATAATTGTAAAACTTGCGAGTGAAAAATGGGTATCTCTCTTGTTGTGAGGGCACATGTTTGAGAAAATATAGAATTCATGTTGACTTCTTGGATAGGCTAATGTGCATGAGTTTGCTGTGGTTGTAGAGTCGCTTTCTTGAGGCTAGAAGGTCTTAACTTTGTTGTATTGGATTTGAATTGTGTTATATACATATATATAATATGCTTTATTTGAACTTGCCATCTAAATCAGTCACTGTGGCCTTAATTTGAGTCGTCATGTGTCAATTGGTAATTTGTGAGTCTTCCTTGTGCATGAGATGTAAAGGATTTGTTCGAGGAAAAACAAGGCTTTGAGTGTGGGGTAGTGATCTTGGGCATATTTACATGCCCAAATACTATTTTTATACCCATGTTTTGGCCATGTTGTACCTTAAGTAAAGAATAATCTCATGTATTTTGTGTAATTTGTGGTCATGGACTAACAAATATGATTAGCTCTTTGTGTAGGTTGAAATTGACAATGTATGGAGCTCAATGTCTAGATAATGGTCCTAATCTTGAATATACCGTTAAGGGACGGATTATGATGATGAGACGAGAGAGATTCGAGTCACCCCGTGCCACCGAGAAGCTTTGGGCATTCAACAACGTGCCACGGAGCAAAGAATTAATTTATATGAGCAGAGCTACCAAACAGTGAGCATCCACGATAGCAGAGTGTCACTGAGGCAAATCTCTATGATAGGCAGCGTTTCATTTGAAGGCAAATCTCCGTGATTGCCGTGAGGTCGCAGCTGTTTCACCATAGGCCAAATTTTTGCATTTTCCCAACTTATTATAAATTGAACCCTTAGGCTTCTAAATTCATTATCACAAAATATTTTGAGAGCAACGGAAAGGAGCGAAGGGAGAAAGAAAGAACTCTACCTAGGGTTTAATAATTTTCATTCTCTTTTAACTATTCTTGTAAGTAATCTACTTGAATCATTGAACATGAGTGACTAAAACCCTTCCTCTAGGGTTGAAGCCACATGATATGATTGTAATTGCATGAATTCATCTTTGGTTTGAGTTTTTAGTTGTTTTTTTGTCTTACATTCTTCATTATTTTTGTTTTTATGCTTGATCACCATGAAAACAAACTCATTAAGCTTAGGTAAAAGTCGAAAGTAACACTAGGCTAGAACACAAGAATGTAGGAGCAAATTGGCCTTTATGATAGGATTCGCGGTTAGGATAGAAATTATACCTAATTTCCTTGCTTGGTTAGTAAAACGGGAGATAGGTAGACACTAACTTAGAATTGCCACATCACCGCTCATAAAGTAGTTGTGAAGCTAAGTTATGTTAAATGTTTAGAGGTACGAAAGTCCATAATCAAGGGCACAAACCCCGTAAACCACATCCACGTAGTTAAATTGCTCACGAATTAGGAAGTCACATCCTCGCTCAACGATGTAGGTGTGAGCCTAGTTTTTCATATTTAGAGGCTTGAGAGACCATTGACATCACATTTTAATTATGAGTACACAATAACCTAAGCTTTCATACTCAAACCACAGTGAATTGTAGCATTGCATGATTATTAGGCCTTAGCTCTAGTTTCTTCTTGAATTGTTTCTCGATTGTTTTGTGATCACCTCAGATTTAATCAGAATTTCCGAAATTTCTATAATTAAGATTTGTGAAGGTTAATTTTACAATTAAACTTGATAATTGCCGAATTAGTCCATTCCCGTGGGTTCGACATCCGGCTCGGTAAAAAAAAGGGCCACTGTATTACTTACGACCGCGTGCTGGAGCGCGCACAACACACGCACGATTTCTAAATTCTACTAAACTGAGAACTAGGCTAAATCATTCCACTAGATACAATTAATACAAATTTCTAGAAATAGGGACTAATAAAGTTGTGCTAAAATCATGAGAAATATATCACTCAAATTTTTAAAGATATTAGTCTGACAATCTTCTACATTTCGAATCCTCGAGGCTTTATTGATAGAGAAAATAGGGAAGATTTTTGGGGACACAAGGGAAGAGCTATTCTCTTTTAATTCCCACATACCTGGCTTAGAAATCCGTGAAGAAGAAATCTTGAATCTCTGCAACTGATGAGGAGCCCAGATTCTGCTGGAGAGAAGTGACATGGGTTCTATGATTGAATTCTGAAAGTGTACGTGGGGAATGAGGGGGAAAACCATTCAATCCCTCTAATATCTATGACATTATACTTAAATGATATAGTTTAGGACTAAATAAGTGGGAAATTAAAAATGTCCTTGGAATAAAAATCTAAAACTGACCAACAGGGACTACGGTCACTTTAACGAGTCATTGTTTGTGAGCACAACTGTTGGGACTCGTTGGTCCTACTACCCGGTGATGGTATCACAAGGTCCGGCAATGAGCACACCATGGGTTGTTGGTTCCTCCCGTGGCTACCGAATAAGAATTTGAAAAACAGATAGGACCCTCTCCCAACTGGTGACATAACGACTCATTGGTGGGGACAATGAGTCATTTTCACCTCTCGTTCTGCTCATTAGAAATCCTGAATAATTCCTGAGATGGACACCATGGGCGGTGACGATGAGTCGTTGCTCGACCTAATGATCGGTCCCCTTCTCGTCAGTTAGACTCCGCCAGGGTTAAGATTCATCAGAACCCTTCCGATGACCTCAACAACTCATCACTTGACCCAACGAGTCGTCAGGTGACGTCGTGACCCTTGGGATCCTGAATTAATATTTCCTAAGCTTGAGCCACGAGTCCGACCATGACTCATCTAGTCACTGGATGAGTTGTTCCATGACTCATTCTACAGGGAAAAATTTCTTGTTTCTTTGGATTTTCCTAGCAAGGTCTCGAGTCTGGTCTAGGAAAGTTTGGGGGTGTTACAGGTGCTGATTGTGAGGAAGTGGAAAAGAAAGAAAAAGTTAAAGAAAAGGGAGGTGTGGTGTAAAAATAAAAAGTGAATTAAAAAATGAGCTGAATTGTTAAAAGAAAAGAAAAAGAATTGAAAAGACGAAAAAATACATAACACTCACATGCATTTGAATGGTGAAAAGGGAGGAAAAAGCTGAAAGGAGAAGAAATGGGTAAAAAGTGTAATGTGAAGCCATATTGTTTAGTGCCAAGGAGGGTTTGTCACTAATATCCATATCTACCATACCCAACCCGAAGACTACATTAAAATCCATGAAAAGTCCTAAAGCGAACCTAGCCTAATCGTCTAAAAAGCCACAATAGAGAAATAATGGCAATGCTCCATGGTATCTCAAGATGTGCAATATTTGAAACTTTGTTGTGAGAGCTTAGAGTCTTACTTTATTAGTGCGAAGTTTCATATTTCTATATATCTATGAGTTTTGGGGACTTCATTTTCTATGAGGGTACATGATTTGAATTGCATTTTGCCAGTTGTCTATGTTAATAGCACTAGTGATAGCTTAATTCTCCGTTGATAGTTAGATGCCATACCTTGATCCCTCGTATGTCATGAGTTGTAGTTTCATGTAGTAGCTGGCTTGGTTTGAATGAAAAGGGACAAAAGCGGATAATGGTTTTTTAGAAAATTTGGTCATATTGGTTGTAGGTCTTCTAGTTTGCCTCTAGTTTAGCATTGTTTATAGTTTAGTTTAGTTTTCCCGAGACATACAAAAGTCTTAAGTTGAGAGTGTTGATGTGTTGTGGGTTTACAACACTTTCGACACTTAAAACTAAGGAAAGAAGCATAGTCTTTGGTGTATTTATATGGATATGATGCACTTTCGCTTTATTTTCATGGAAATTAGGTGTTGGAGTTGAAATATGCAAATGAAGTGAAAAAATGCAAAAGGGCCAAGTACAAAACCTCAGCATGATTCGTACAATCTGGTACGAGCCATACTGAGAGTCGTGGAAAAGTCTAAAAGATGAGCTTAAGGAAAAGGCAAAGTTACAACTCATGGTACGAGCCATACCAAGGCATTCATAGAAAACTTCAGAAGAAGCTGAACTTGGTTTGTCTCCTAGTACGGGTAGCAACCAGGGATCATGATACCTACCTACGACTGATTGTCCGTAAAACATGAAACCTAAGGAGATAATTAAGCAGAACTTTATAGAAGGTCTGAAGCCCAAGTCAGAGATCCTACTTGATGCTACCTCACGTGGACAAATTTTGTCCAAAAATCCATATGAAATTGAGGCCTTCTTGAACCTCATGTCGATGGGAAGTCAGGATTATCAAGACTAAGCAGAGGATTCAAAGTATCTAAGGTGCTAGGAGAAGCTTGAGGTAGATGGTGTTATGACAACAGAGTAGACATTAGCAAGTCGGATAATGTGATTAGCAAACTTGTACCACACTAGCGTAGCCAAGTATAGCAGACATTAGGTGTAGACTCCATCACCATCTTGTGAAGCATGGAGAAGGTCATGCCTATTTAGGTTTTCCACTTAATCTCGAATCTGTATTTTCTGTGTGGGATAATAAAATCATGGTGGAGGTTTTGCAGGTAATGGCTGTGATCATGGGTACCGAAATGCAGAAAATCCCTCATGGGGAGGGAACCGTAACTTCCAAAGGCCGCAGACATAATTATCCAAAGTCTCTAGGGCCAGCAGTTGAGCAGTTCTCTTTGAGGAGACGATGAAGCATGGATAGAAAACAGACTCAGTAACAGAAAGAAGATGCATAGTCCATTCCTAAGCTTGAGAAGTAGATGAGGCAATTGTCCCTACAGTAGACAAATCAGACCAAAATGGGTACTTTCGAGTAACACCGAGAAGAGTCCCAAGGAAAATATGAATGAAATATATTTGCGTCGTGATAAGGAGCTAGGTGAGCTTAAAACAAGGTTGATGATGAGTATGATTGTGCCATACCTCAAAGCCCAAAGATCGGACCCTGGAGTTTGTGAGAAGAAAGATTTAAAATTTGGCATCAGGCACAGAATAGGTCATGAGGTGACCCATGAGAGCAGCCCACGAGTCGTGATGTGACTCATGGTGAGCCCTTATGATCTTGGGCAAAATGGCATACCCAAGATACTTTTATAACTTAGTTTTCGTCTCTTGTTTATCTACTTATTTATATACACTCTCATGTAATTTTATGTAAATGTGAATATATACTAACCAACATGATTAGTTTTTTGTTTTTGTAGGTTTAAAATGAAATTGAGGAACTAATCTATGATTTGGTGAAGTGGAGAAATGGAATCGGAAGCAAAATGCGAAAGTTGGCAAGGAGGACACGCGAAACAGCCCACCTGCAAGGATAACGACGTGCCACGGCAGTCCAGGTTGCACGACAATGGCGTGTCACGGCCCCAATCGCGCTGCAATAAGAAGCGTCACGCTGCTACCGCAGCAGGCTGCTCTGGCGGTATTTTATGCAAATTCCAGATTGCTTCGCGATTCCTCCGTGTCATGGAGGTAAATTAGCGCATTCACCTCCGTGACACGGAGCTATTTCATGTCGGGCATAATTTTATACACCTCTCATTTACTATAAATAGGTCCTTAGCTCCTAAAAATATTTTGTCACATAATATTTTCTGAAAACTACCAAGGAGTGAAGGGAAGTAGAGAACTCACCTAGGGTTCTTAATTTCATCTTCTCTTCTACCACCTCTTGTAAATATGTTAGTTTATTAATGTTTTCTTGTAATTTACGAACTTGAGTGGCTAGAACCCTTCCTCTAGGGTTGAGGCCACAAGATATGATTGTGACTATGTGAATTTGTTTTGGTTTTAAGTTATTAATTGTTGTTTTGTCTTACGTTGTTAATTATGGTTTTTTTAATGATTGATCACCATGAAAAAACACACACATTACACCAAGGTAAGAGCTTGAGAAAGTAAACCTTAGGCAAGAACAAAGAATTAGGAGTAAGTTTGTATCTTACGATATAATCTATGGTTAGGATAAGAAATTATAACCTAATTCGCCTTGCTTGGTTACTAAACGGATGAGCTAGACACCAACTTAGAATTATCACGTCACCATCAGAAGTAGTTGTTGAGGCTAAGTTGAGTTAATGATTAGAGGTATGAAAGTCCCAATCAGAGCATAAACCCCGTAAACTACATTCCAATAATTGAATTGCCCACGAACTAGAATGTCACATCCCTGCTCAACGATGTAGTTGTGAGGCTAGTTTGTCGTGCTTAGAGGCTTGAAAGACCATAAACATACATTTTCAATTATGTGAGACAATAATTGATAATTCCATACTTAACCCATTGCAAAGCGTAGTATCGCATGATTATCTGGTCTTAGCTCTAGTTGCTCCTTGAATTACTTTAGAGTATTTATGTGACCACCCCTAGACTTAATTACACTTTATCGAAAAGTCTATATCAACACTTGCGAAGGTAAATATCAACACTTGAACTTTATAATTAGCTACATTGGTCCAGTCCTTGTGGGTTTGACATCCAGATCTTAAAAGGGCCACTATATTACTTGTAAGACCACGTACACGTGCGTGTGCGCTTGGGCGCAGTCTCAACACCCAGGTGATAAATTTGAAATTTGGAAGTAGACTCCCTACGCATATGACCAAGAGTTGTGGTTAGGCCCCACGATTCGTTAGGTCAGTCGTGGAAAGTGATTATTGAGAAATGAAAAGAAGGAGACAGTGTACTAACAGAAGGCATTCCACGAGTCGTGGTCAGCCACCACGAGTCTTGGGATGGGTCGTGACCAACAAGAGAAGGTTTGATTGAGACTAAGGTAGTGTACAAGAAGAGTGGTGACCACGAGTCCTGGTCACCAGTAACAGATCGTGACACCACGAGTCCTGGTCACCAGTAACAGATCATGATGTCACCCGTGATGAGCCCAGATGATTCGATGAGCAGTTTATCTAACAAACAACCCCATGAGTCGTGGCCTATGAAGATGAGTCATTAGGTCCCTAGTGGGGACCAACTGGCAGTTATTTTCTGCGAATTAATAAGGGACTTCTCATAATTCCTAAGCTCCTAAGGCCTAAAAATACGTCATTTTGATTTATGAATGATGACTTTTAAAGGGGTTAAGTTCATTTTAGGCCCTCTCTAAATCATTAATTTCCTATGCCTAATATATGGGGTTTTAACCAAATGCATGAACTACCTAATTCTCTACATGGGTATGATTTAAATATGTTTCTACTATTGAATTACATTTTATGGGCAAGTTTTATATTTTTTCAATTAAAAATCAAGTGATGTAGCTCCTCAAAAGTCATCAAAAACCTACAAAACAAAGGCTAATCATGTTGGTTAGCACATATCTTCACTTTTATATAAAATCACATGAAAATGTATCAAATAGCTTAGACAACACGACTAATTTAAGCCATAAAGCGTATCACGGGACCTATATTATTTCCGTGATCACAACCCCACACTTAAAGCCTTGTTCGTCCTCGAACAACCTTTTACATATCATACATATGGAGTCCTACATAACTAATTTAGCAAGTTAATTCAAGCTACGGCTATAATGATTACGTAAAATACAAGTTAAAAATAGAACAATCTATGAAATACAACTATGTTAAAGACTTCTTAACCTCAAGAATCACTCTCAATTTAAGCAAACTCATGCAAATCAACTGATTAAGAAATCCCACATGAATTTTATCCTTCATTAAACATATGCCCTCACGGAAAGAGAGTTACCCAATCACACGCAAAACCATTTTTTTACATCACAACATGTGGGTATATCAAAAAGAATTACACTCACTCACAAACACTCACATGCTCTCATGTCATGACCCATAAGCTTGCTCCTTAGTGTTTTACTTCACTAATTTAAGGGTGTATGAATGTAAGATCAAATTAGGGATCTTTGTAGGATGTAATGTAACTCAGGTAAAGGTAGGTACTATTATGGCCAGTAATAGTGACTATCTTTCCTAAGCGCTTTTAATACATCACGCCTCATGGCTAACTCTTTTCCTTACTTCACCTTTTTATCTCCTGATAGTTTTCATTTTCCTCTTTTTGTTTCCCTTTATTTAGGCACTTTTGACTTGTCATGAAGGAGCTCTATAAATAACTTTGGTATTACTTTTGTTTTCTTACTTCCTTAATCATGATCAACCATTTTCACACAAGTGCACCTTGTCCTTTCTCAACTTCTACAACTTGCTACTTTTCATTTCTTTTTCATTCTCCTCACTCCTTTACTCTTTCAGATTTTTCTTCTTCAAGCGCTTAGAGCTTTGGGTCAAATTCAAGGTTAATGCAAGAAACGATTAAGCTTATGTTGCAGCTATCAAAGAATAGGCTCAAGGCTCAACGGGGCTAACTAGGATTAATTTTTCAAGGTAGGTAAATGAGGGATAAAAATTAGGTTAATTCAAAGAAATGCCTAAATCATCTCCTACAATTCACATCCTTCATTTTCGTTTCATACACACACCAGGCAAGTTCTAGACAATCCACAATAGCATAGAATACCCAAAAACCTTACACTCATGGCACATGCTCAATTCAAGACACATCTAGTAGACCTTTACCCAGCTAATCACAAGAATTTAAATTAAGCTCACTCATATCGAGTCAAATTCAAGAGCCTAAGTGTTCAAACAAAGTTATAAACTTGTATGCTTCAACACTGAACATATTTGCACCTCACAATCATATACAGCACATAACCAGAACATCAAGCATCAATTAGCTATGGTTTCAAAAACCCGACATCTATCGATTAATTTTCCTCAAGACGGTCGTCATCCATCCATCATCGGAAACAGTCCCTAACGATGACTAAAACATTATGTACAAACAAAGAAAAAATTAAAAATAAAACTTTTATTCTTCGGTTCAAACACCACCCCGTCGGAAAAGAACCGAAAAGAAAAACCAACGGGTGATGAATTCATGCTTGACTCTCAAAAAATTTTTCAAATTTTTTAATTTTAATTAAATTACATGTTTTTTTTGTTTTTTTAATATTTTAATTCCTAATTTTATACTAATTTCAATTAAATCATGCTATGTCCCCGTAGCATCAAATTAACATTTCAAGAGGGCGAGAAATACTCCGAGGCCTTTGGCCCAGCCTAGTAGCATGTTTTCCACAATTGCACACGGGGTGGTCGACCCACACTTTTCCTCTCTTCCATGCTTCCTAGCTTCCTCCTCCAGGGTACTCAGACTTCCTCTCTACCTGCAGCCTAACTTTCCTCCAAAAACAAAACAAAAAAATTAAAATAACAAAATCAAAATAAAAATCAAAACTTACAAAGTGTACCTGAGGCACTCCTTAAGGCTCTCCCAAGCAGCGCCTTATTTTACGTCGTGGCACGACGTGGACTGCCCTTTTCAAGACATCCTCATACCTGAAGGTTCTCTTTCGCAAACTATCTCCTTTTCTTCCTCGCTGTTGAGAGAAAATGTTCTCCACTGCTCCTCCCTCTTCCAACTTCTTTTTCAATTTGAATCCTTTTATCAGACTCGGGCTGAACACTTAATACTGCCTTTTGGCCGTGCAATCGCGGACTCCTCCACCCCACACTTATCCTCTGCCAACACACTCACTTGACAAAGGTTTCTATAGTGTGCGGATGGGTTTAGCTCTTGGTAGACCCTAAGATTTCTTCTTCATCCTCGACCTCTTTTTCAGGGTCCCTTCTTTCAAATCAATCACTGCTTCTCCGGTGGCCAAGAATGGCCGTCCCAAGATTAATGGTACCTGGTCATCAACCTGAAAATCTAAAACAATAAAATCAACAGGTATAATAAATTTACCTACTTTGATGAGAAGGTCCTCTATGATTCCGTCAGTTGTCACTTCGCGACTTGTCAGCCAGCTGCAACATCAACCTTATCGGTCTCGGTCTTCCCAACCCCAAGGTGTTGGATAAGGATAGTACTAGATTAACTGCTGCCCCTAAATCACACAAAGCCTCAGAGCACTTCAGCTTTACCAATTTGTATGGGGAGGGTAAACCCCGGGTCTTTGAGCTTCTTTGGCATTTTGCTCAATACCCTGTGACTAAACTCTTCAGTCAGTGCTACCGTTTGAACATCCACCAATCTAATTTTGTTTGGTTATCCATCCTTCAAGTATTTAGCATACTTGGGCATTCCCCTGCAAGACATCAATAAGAGTAAATTCTATGTGAAGTTCTTTGAAAGTCTCAGAGAACTTTTTGAAACATTCTTCCTCCTTGCTCTTTTTTAGTCTCTGAGGAAGGGTGGTGGGTGGTCGTTGTGCTGGCTGCAATGAAGGTTGTGCATTTTGTTGCCCAGCACTCTGATTTACTCCAATATCGGTGGGCGGTCTTGGTCTTACCAACTCCTACGTACTTTTCTAACCCTGTGGCACCGCATCAGCTAACCGTCTTCCACTTCTAAGACTGATGGCATTGATCTGCCGGGGTTAGGATCTGCGTCGCTTGGTAATCTCTCTTGCGGCCTCATGTTTTGAGCAGCTGTTATCTGACCCACTGCTTTTCAAGATTGCGGGTGGCTACTTGGCCGATTCATTAAGTCTCGCTCGCTATCCTCGCCTCGATTTTCAACTAACCGATTCGGGTCTCCATAATTCTTCTGTAGTGTCTCCTCAATGCGGCTGCTACTATGCCCTCAATCTGCCTATTCTGCTGATACTGATGTTGTTGAGGTTGCATAAAATTTTGCTTTTGGTTTCCACCCCAAGAAGAATTCCGGGTGGCCCGGCCAATTTCGTTGGAGTTGTTTCGAATTCTGATTCCTGTGCACATTCCCAAAAAATTGACTGATTCCAGATTGGCTCTACAAGATTCTGCATTATGCCACATATTGTTCTGCACCAACTCGGAGCTTGCTGAACTGCATTAACCTGGGCCTGGTGTTGGTGCATACTCATTTATTGAACTGAAATAACATTTGATGTTCAAACGAAGCTAACTGTATGCTGCCAAGGCATTCAAACCATCTGCTTCTATCAACCCTGCTCTTTCTTCCTGCCCTCTTGATGATTCGCTGTGCCACTCTGGATTTCCTTGTGCAATTCTGTTCAACAAAGTGTACAACTCATCATATGTCTTTTCCAAGGCTTGCCACCCGATGCATAGTCTAGTAGTATTTTTGTGTGTGGGTCCAGACATTATACAAAGGTATGGGCCAGCACTTCATTTGATTGCTGATGATGGGGACAGTCTCTCAACAATGACTTGAATCTTTCCCAAGCCATATACAAATTCTCATCAGGCTTCGCTTGAAACCGAGCATCTCACTTCTCAACTTTGCAAGCTTTGCCCAAGGAAAGAATCGATAAAGAACTTTCTAGCCAAGTTATCCCATGAAGTTATGGAGTTCGGTGGCTCAGCCTTCAGCCACTTTTGTCGCCCTTCTCAACAGTGAAAATGGGAAGAGGGTTAAGCGGACATAATCTGTGGACACGCCGGTAGGGACGGCACGTGTCACTAATCTCTAAAAAGCTTCGTAAGTGCCGCCAGGGGTCCTCATGTGCCGTTCCAGTGAACTGACCACTAGAATGTTACAACTGCACCATATTCTGTTTAAGCTCAAAGTTCTCCAGGCTCCGGGTTTACGGATACTAGAGGTCACATTCGTCGCTAGTGGGATTGCCACTTCGCGAACCGGTCTTGCTGACATTGCTTCCGATACCGCTGTTCTTGTCCTGCGGGTGGTTGTTGTTGTACCTTTTCTTGAAGTCTCTTCAGCTTTTGCTCTAGCGCTATTCTCCTTTGCAAATGGATTTGACGTTCAGGTTCAAGCAACGGGTCCACAAGCTCTCTATTTCTAGCCAGTCAGGCAGGACAACCTCGTCACTCCGCAAATAGACAAAACTCAAAACCAAGTTTTCAACACTTAAGGAATAATTTAAAAATCACACAAAACAGATAAGTTATCAAAACTTCAATACCGAGTCCCCGGCAACGGCGCGCAAAGCTTGATGAGCCCGCAAGTGTACGGGTCGTGCAAGTAATATAGTGGCTCTTTTTAAGAACTGGAATGTCGAACCCACGTATCGACCCATTCCTCTAACTACCCACTTCTAGTGTGATCTTAAATATCCAAAGTGTTGGTGATAGACATTTTCGTTTGGAGAATAATTAAGTCTATGTTTGGGTCAACGAAATATTCGAAAAAGTGCTCTTAGAGCAACATAGGTTAAAAACCAATTAATCATGCGATAATACGACGGTAATGGAACAAGCATGGTCCTATCGATTGTTATTTCACATACTAGAATTGCATGTTCATGGTCTTTCGAGCCTCTTAACACGGCAATCTAGCCTCACTGCATCATTGTGAGCGAGGAGTTTAATTTTCTAGTCGCGGGCAATCATTTATGTTGTGGTTTACGGGAAACGACAGGGACTCGCACGCCTAACCATTTAATGCAACTCACTCACACCTACTTCTTCGAGTGGTGATGTGACATCCTGTTGGTCTTTCTTTATAACCTGTAAGTTAACCAAGCAAGGTGTTAGGTATATTTCTATCCAAACACGGAACCTCTCCCGAGATTACTTCATGCTCCCCACATTCTCATGTCCCGACCTAGGTAATGCCTTCTCAAGCTATTTCCTAACGCTAACCACTATGCTTTTATGGTGATCAATCATTAAAACAACCAACAAATCGAATGCAAGATGGAAACAACAATCAATAACTCAATTCCAAAACAATATCATAGAATTACAATCATAATTCATGGCTTCAACTCCTAGAGGAAGTTGTTCGAAGGGTTCTTGCCATTCATGTTAGTAAAACTACGTTAATCTACTCCTAATCTACTATTAATCTACTCCTAACTACATACTTACATGAGATTGGTATATGGGAAGGGAATTTGATAAACCCTAGATGAGTTCTCCCACTTCCCCCTTCACTCCTATGCAGTTTTTCTGAATAAAATCGTGACCCCCTGAAAATAAGAGCTAAGGGTCCTATTTAAAGTAAATGGAGAACGTGCATAATTTGGCCTGTCGTGGAACGGCTCCGTGTCACGGAGTGTATCGTGGAGCACTGCCTCCGTGACACGGAGGCATCGCGAACGCTCACTGGAAATCAACCCGAAAATCGGCTTCGGCAGAACCTTGCCGTGATAGCAACGGCACTGCTTGGGCAGCGCGTCACACCCTCTTGGTCGCGGAGCCCTCATGCCGTGGCACGTTGCCATGCAGGAGGCTGTTTTAGGCAACCTGCCTGCCGTATGCGTTATGACCATAGGTGGGCTGTTTTAGACACTCCCCTCTTTGCCGACGTTCGCGTGTTTCTTCCGTCTCTAAGCCTCTACTTCACCAATTCATGAATTAGCTCCCTCAAAAGTCATCAAAAACCTACAAAACAAAGGCTAATCATGTTGGTTAGCATATCTTCACTTTTATATAAAATCACATGAAAATGTATCAAATAGCTTAGACAACACGACCAATTTAAGCTATAAAGCGTAGTCACGAGACCTATATTATTTTCCATGATCACCTTCAGAATTAGCTTCCATGCATCCTGTTTCCATGTATTGCTCTTAAAGAAGTGTTTGGGTGATCCAGCGCTAGTTGTCTTGGTGGACAGTGTTGGTGTGAAAGATAGCCTTAGTTATAATGAGGTTCTTGTGGAAGAAACTGGACAGTCAGTTCAAAATCTAAGCAAGGAATATAGCTTTAGTCAAAAGGTATTATGGAGGAATCAACGTGTTGAAGGAGATACGCATGGGAAGCCAGCAAATATGATGGCTAGATACCCACATTTTCCCTTCGGCTCAGTTTCAGTTTGAGGTATCAAGTTTTCCTGTTACTCTATCAGTTTTCATGTTCAATTCATGTGCCCCAGTTTCTTTCATGTATATGGATGTATGTAACATTATGAATTTAGTTTAGCCATGTAGTTCAGTTCGGAGGTAGTCATTCCATCAGTTTCCAGCTTAAATAGTCACCATTCGAATATGATGATTGCATTTCACTACTATTCTATACATTTTCCAACATTCGAGGATGAATATTCCCATGGGGAAGTCTTGTAATGCCCCAGAGCCCTAAACCAGACCCGGGGAGTTGGAAACGGAGAAAAACTGGAAAATCTGCACCGAGTCACTTAAAACGAGTCGTTCTGTGACCCGTGTGAGGTGACCATGAGTCGTTAGGTGACTCATGGTTAGGGGTTAACCTCAAGTTCTGAAATTTTGCTGATGGAAAGACACCATGGGCATGACCACGAGAGTCGTGGTCAGACCCGACGGCTCGTTAAGTCAACCGTGGTCAAGATCAATCAAGGGTGATGTGTGATTCGTTAGGTCCCTCACTGGGGACTCGTAGAGAGAAAAAATAGACAGTGCACGATGAAGAAGGCCATGACTCATTCCTTTAGATGAAGACGTCCAGTCCCTTGATGGGACTGGCTGTCGAGTTATTTTCTGCGAATTTAGTAAGACTTCTCCATAATTCCTATGATCATAAAGCCTAAACTACGTCATTTTATGCTATGAATAGTGGGTTTTAAGAGGGGGAAATCTATTCTGAGTCATTCCTATTCATGCATGGAAGAGTACAAGTCTAGAGAGGTGATCAAGGCTAATCCTTCAAGGTTCTCCTTCAAAACTTCCTTGGGCAATCAGAGAAGTGGTAGGATCAAACCCTTTCAGGTATGTAGGGTTATGAATAGGTGAATCCGTTCACACCCATTCTCAATCTCTCTTAAAATCATAAAATTCCTATTTTGAATCTATGAAGGTTTCTAATCAATGCATGAAATTCTAATTTACTACATGGGTACAATTTAAAGGTGCTTATGTTATTGAATTATGATTCATGGGAAAGTTTTACGTTGTTTTCAATCAAAATCATGTTTCAAGCTTTATAAATTTAAAATGCTCAATTATGAGAAGTTTTGAAAGTTGAGATTTATGATGAATGTTCTAGTATGATGAGATATTTATGATAAAAAGCAAGTTTTCAAGTTAACCATGTATATGATCATGTTTTCAAGACATTAGTGTTTTAAA
Source organism: Datura stramonium (assembly GCA_018107945.1). Classification (NCBI taxonomy): domain Eukaryota; kingdom Viridiplantae; phylum Streptophyta; class Magnoliopsida; order Solanales; family Solanaceae; genus Datura; species Datura stramonium. The sequence continues at coordinate 114,379 of JACEIK010001914.1, forward strand.
GCTTGTTAAAGTATTGGTAAAGGCCCATATGTTCAAGTATGAATATGATTTTACGAATTTAGCTAACCACATGGATTTGGAGCGAACACTCCCATTTATGTTTGGCCTTGGGATGGTTTGAGCCAAGGCTCCTCATATGATTTAAATTTATGTATTCATGATCCTTTAGCTTCGTCAATAGATGATGGTCAGTTTCGTTGAAAAATGATGGAGAGCAGTTGCATGTTTTGGGATTAGTGATAGCACCGAGTAGACTATGGGGTCAAGCCCTATACTCAGAACTACATGACAATGTAGGTATGATCAAGTATATTAAGGACCTCCATGTAGCTATGCTGAATTGTGGCACGAGCTTGATATCGATATAATGGTATCGTCCTTATCCCTGAAAACTTTGGACGGCTCTACCCATTTAAGTGTGATAGTTGGGACCACGTAAGCTCTATTGTAGTATGTCGGTTATATGATGAGTCTCTCATTTTTTCTCATGATTTCAGTTATGCATGTTTATTACTCATGATATATATATACGTATATATATATATATGTATATATATATATGTTCTAAAGCAAGTTTGACCAAAATGTTTTGCGTTTTGGCATGATTCAGATTTCGCTTTTGGTCAATCGATTTTATTTATGATATTAATGTTGAGATCATGATTTCGAAAAGAGCATGCAAGCCCTATTCTCAAATTCTATATTAATCATGTTTTATATTATGTATGTTTTAGTAGTTTACTTATTTAATTTATTTTACTTACCTTGCATACTCGGTACATTCCATGTACTGACACACTTACTCTATGTTGTATATATATATGTTCTAAAGCAAGTTTGACCAAATGTTTAGTTTTGCTTATGATTATCAGATTTCAGCTTTTGGTCAATCGATTTTGTTATGATATTATGTTGAGATCATGATTTCAGAAAAGAGCATGCAAGCCCTACTCTCAAATTCTATATTAATCATGTTTTATATTATGTATGTTTTAAATGATTTTACTTATTTAATTTATTTTACTTACCTTGCATACTCGGTACATTCCATGTACTGACCGCTTACTCTATGTTGTATTGTTTCATGATACAGGCTCCAATCATCATACTCAGCCCCACCACTAGCTAGCTTTTAGAGTTCGCATCAGCCCCTGTTGGTGAGTCCTCACCAGTTGAGGGCCCCTATTTATTTCAGTTATGATTGAGTATTTTTAGATTCCATCTTTAGAGAGTTATTTGGGGGCTTGTCCCATCGACTCATCAGACTTAGAGGCTTTTCAGAATAAAGAATGTAATCAGCTTCGGATTCATGTGTGTTCCTGATGTGATGCTTATTTCAGAATTTCTCTAAGCTTATCATGTTGACCTACCATTTTATGATATAGTTAGATATATGTTCATTCCATGGGTCGACTTGGAGTTCCTCGGGGTTCCTTGTCCTGTGTCTCAATTCGAGTCTATGTTCGGGTCGTATGAAGGATTACGATTACGGCCAACTCATGGGCCCTTACTTCATGTCTAGTTCACATATTACAAGCATATTCACGATTAATATGATTTAAACTAGCCCATGAGCGTTATGTATGATTTCACGATATTCATTATGAGCCAGGTGCATGCATCTAGTAGGCCCGGAGTTCAGGCAAACCCCGAGTCTCAAAACTACGTGCCAATGTAGGTTGATATTCATGATAACCCTATGGGGTCTCATTAGTGATCACGCCTTTTTATCATTCTTTGCCCTGGCAAGGCTTTGGATGGCTCTGCCCACTTACGCAGGATAGTTGGGACATCATGTAAGCTTTATTATGATGGTGTTAGTTATGATGAGTCCTTCCATTGTTCCTTACATTTTATGCATGATCATGTTTATGGTACTTTGGCTCAAGTTATGTTTTACAAGGTTTCTCTTATGATTATGATTATGACTAGTTATGAAAAGTTGTGAAACCTTGAGCCCTCATGTCTAAATTATGATTTATTACATCATGTTTCAGGAATGTTCTATTCTACTGCACTTTTATGTTTTTTAAATTGCCCGTTTTACTTACCCCACGTGTGCAGTACAATCCAAGTACTGACCGCATACTCTATGTTGTATCATTTCATGATACATGTTCGAGCGATCAGGCTCGGTCCTGCCGTTAGTCTAGCTCCCACCTAAATCCATCTTAGTCCCCATTGTTGGTGAGTCCTCATCTTCCGAGGACATTCAGTTTAGTTGTTTTGGTTATGCTATTTCAGTTTCTGGGTTTAGCGAGCTAGTTGGGGGTGATGTCCCATCAACTCATCAGACAGTTTAGAGGCTTATCAGACATTATGTAAACTTTAAGCTTTATAGAGTGTTGACTCCATTTATGTTAGTTGACATATGACAGACTTCCTCTTAAAAGTTTTTTTCTTTACTTTTGCGCTTTAAATAAGCTCTTGGATTCATTATGCATATGCCATGGGTTATCTTTAAGTCATTCTTCACTCTAGGTCCCGTGTCTCGAGCCGTGGTCCATGCTCGGGTTGTGACAAACTTGGTATTAGAACATTAGGTTTTGAAGTGTCCTAAGTTGTCTAAAAGTCGCGTTAAGTAGAGTCTTTTTCATAGGTGTGAAGCGCGCCACACTTATGAAGAAAAAGCTATAAAATGTTTTAGGAAACTTCCCTTCTATAATGATTCCATATCGTTCTATGAGTTTAACTCTCTCTCTCTATCCCTATAACTCTAGCTTTACGCATTTGAAGAATTATGCCTCCTCACCAAGTTAATGGTAGAAAAAATGACAATGGAAATGGCCATGGAAATGGAAACAAAAATAGGCATCAACAAGGCCCACCAGCTCCAGCTGATCCCCTACTTGAGCAGGTTACTCATGCCGAGTTTAGGGAAGCCATTCAAATGTTGGTACAGGCCATGACCGCTCAGGTCAACAAGCAGGTGGTGGCTCGTATTCCCCAAGATGGGAATGCAATGGAGGCTAAAGTGTGATACTTTCTAAAAATGAACCCACCTGAGTTTCTTATGTCAACGGTGGATGAGTACCCACATGAGTTTATTTAGGAGTTGTAGAAGATCACCCAGATTATGGGGGTGACCGGAGAAGAGAGTGTAGATTTGGATCTTATCAGCTAAAAAGGGTTTTCTACATATGGTTTCATCAATGGAAGGAAGGTAGATTAGTGGGACTTGTTTCCATGAGCTAGGAGGAGTTCGTGACTGCCATCTTAGACAGGTTCTTCCCTAGAGAGTTGAGGGAGGTGAAGGCGGTTGAGTTTGTCAACTTGAAGTAGAACTAAACCATCCAAGAGTATGCCTTGGATGTTACCCGACTGTATAAGTATGCGCCAAAGATGGTTGCAGATCAGAGAGCTCATATGAGCATGTTTGTGAATGGAGTAGCAGATTTTCTAGTCAAGGAGTGCAGGACCGCTATGCTGAATAATGACCTAGACTTCTCGCGATTTGTCATATACGCCCAGTAGATAGAGGCAGATCAGATGAAGGAGAAGGAGAGAGAGAGACCAAGAGGGAAAGGAGATGAAGCTTTGGGTTCTCCCAGTAGAGGTTTGGAGGCGGACATCACCCCAGGTCCAATCGTAGGTCATCAGCCCCAGCACTGTCATCAGCCAGTTTCCATCCAGACCTCATGGTGATCAAAAGAGTAGGGCGTCGGGTTCTAGGGGAAAGAGGAACACAACGGTAGAGTGCACTTTCCCAGTCTACAGTAAATGTGGTAAGAACCACATAGGAGAGTGCCTAGTTGGATCAGATATTTTCTTCGGGTGTGGGAAGCCTGGGCACATGCGCAGGGAGTGTCCTTTGCCTAGGCAGGGTGACAATAGAGTTCGTGCTCCAACCACCAGTTTAGTGGTGGCTCTAGCAGCACATCCTTTTTAGCAGAGTGCTTCTACTAAAGTAGCTGGCATTTAGTGCGAAAACATATTTTATGCCCTCTAATCTCATCCGGAGCAGGAGACCTCACCCAATGTGGTTAATGTTATTTTACGACTATTCCATCTTGATGAGTATGAATTGTTAGATCCAAGGGCTACTTTATATTTTTTGACTCCTTATGTTTCCATTAGTTTCGAAGTCAGTTCCAAAATTCTGTCAGAACCCTTCTCAGTCTCTACTCTAGTCGGTGAGTCAATTATAGCTCAACACGTATACAAAAACTGCCCTATCATTGTCCTTCAGAGAGTCACCTCAGCCGACCTAGTGGATTTATATATGACCGACTTTGATGTCATATTTGGTATGGACTAATTACGTGAATGTTATGCCTCAGTCAATTGTAGAACCTGTATGGTAGAGTTCTGATTTTTGGGTGAGCCGGTCCTAAAGTGGAAGGGTAGTTCAGTGGTACTTGTAGGTCGTTTTGTTTCCTTTCTTAAGGCTAGGAAGAAGATCTGTAAGGGTTGTGTGTACTATCTAGTTCGTGTTCTGGATTTTGCGTATGAGACCTCGACTCTCCATTCAATTTTAGTTGTATGTGAGTATCTGGAGGTGTTTCCAGATAATTTACTAGGAGTCCCTCCCGAGCGGGAGATTTGACTTTGGTATAGATCTTTCCCCATACGCATCCCACATCTATTCCTCCTTATCGAATAGCCCTAGTCGAGCTAAAGGAGTTGAAGGAGCAGTTGAGAGATCTCCTAGATAAAAGGATTATTCGTCCTAGTAAGTCCCCATGGGGTGCATCAGTTCTTTTTGTTTGGAAGAAGGATGATTCTCTTTGAATGTGCATTGATTATCAGCAATTGAAAAAGGACACAATCAAGAATAAGTATCCTTTACCCAGGATTGATGACTTGTTTGACAAGCTTTAGGGTGCTAAGTGCTTTTTTAAGATAGGCCTCAGGTCTGGTTGTCATCATCTTAGAGTTAGGGAGAGTGACATCCTAAAGACAGCTTTCAAGACTTGGTATGGTCACTATGAGTTCGCGGTTATGTCTTTTTGACTAACCAATGCCCCTGCAAATTTTATGGAATTGATGAACAGGGTGTTCAAATAGTATTTGGACATTTTTGTGATTGTCTTCATAGATTATATTCTCATATATTCTCGGTGCATGGAGGAGCATGCCGCTCAGTTGAGGGTTGTATTACAGACTCTTAAAGACCGTCAGTTGTTTGCTAAGTTTAGCAAGTGCAAGTTTTGTCTTGACTACGTGGTGTTCTTGGGTCTCGTGGTGTTCGGTAAGGGTATGCAGGTGGACTCTTAAAACATAGAGGTGGTGAAGAATTGGCCTAGACCAGTTACTCCTATGGATATTAGGAGTTTTTTGGGATTAGCTGGCTATTATCGGATGTTTGTAAAGGGATTCTCCTCCATTGCAGCACCATTAACTAAGCTGACTCAGAAAAAGGTCATGTTTTGGTTGTCTGATGCTTGTGAGAAAAGCTTCCTGGAGTTGAATACTCGACTCACTTTATCCCTAATTTTGTCTTTACTTGAGGGTACCAATGGTTTTGTGGTGTATTTTGATGCTTTGAGCATCATCCTTGGGTGTGTATTGATGTAGTCGGGCAAGTTTATTGCGTATGCTTCTCGTCAGCTTAACACCCATGAGAAGAACTATCCAACTCATGACCTCGAGTTGGCGGTGGTGGCTTTTTCCTTGAAAATTTGGAGGCATTATTTGTATGGGGTACATGTGGATGTGTTCACTGATTACAAGAGCTTACAATATGTGTTCACCCAGAAGGACTTGAACTTACGACAAAGGAGATGGCTAGAGCTTCTAAAGGATTACGATATGAGTTTCCTTTATCATCCGGGCAAGGCTAATGTGGTGATGGATTCCCTTAATAGATTGTCTATAGAGAGCGTAAAGAACTGGTGAAGGATGTGCATCAGTTTGCACGGTTAGGCATATGTCTTGCTGACTCAACAACGGTGGTTTTGTTGTCAAGAATGGGTCTGAATCTGCACTGGTGATTGAGGTCATGGCTAGGCAAGATGGAGAACCTATCCTAGTGAAGTTGAAGGATGCGGTTAAGAATAAGAGGGTGGAGGTCTTCTCCCAAGGGGGAGATGGTGTACTTCGATATCAAGGTTATTTATGTTTTCCGGGTGTTATTGATTTGAGAGAATGAATGTTTCATGAGGCTCACGGTTCCCGATTTCTATCCATTCAGGTTCCACCAACATGTACCATGACCTACGGGAGGTCTATTGGTGGAATGGCATGAAGAAGGACATAGCGGAATTTGTGGCTAAGTGTCTGAACTGTCGGCAAGCTAAGGTGGACCATCAGAGACTTGGGGCTTTGCTACAAAACATTAGTATCTCCACTTGGAAGTGGGAAGAGATCAATATGGACTTCAACACAAGATTTCCTCGTACACGCTGACACTACAACTCCATATGGGTGGTGGTAGACAGGTTGGCCAAAGCAGCACATTTCCTACTACTCAAAACTACAGATTCAACCAAGGATTATGCTAGATTGTAAATCGAGAGTTTGTTCGGTTGCACGGGGTTCCTTGGTCCATCATACCAGATAGGGGTACTCAGTTCACCTTTCAATTTTGGTGGTCATTTCAGAAGGGCCTCGGTAATCAGGTGAAGCTTAACACGGTTTTTCATCCACAGACAAATGGTCAAGCCGAGTAGACCATTTAGACTCTTGAGGATATATTGAGGGTGTGCGTGATTGATTTTAAGGGTGGATGGGATGATCACTTTCCCCTCATCAAGTTTTCCTACAATAATAGTTATCACTCCTGTACTCAGATGGCTCCGTTTGAGGCTCTTTGTGGGCGGAGGTGTAGATCGCCAATTGATTGGTTCGAGGTAGGTGAGGCTACGTTTATATGGTAGGATTCTGTTCATGAGATAGTGGAGAAGGTTCAACTTATCAAAGAAAGGCTGAAAATAGCTCAAATTCGACAAAAATCTTATACTAATGTGAGGAGGAGAGAACTTGAGTTTGAGGTTGATGATTGGATATTTCTTAAGGTGTCTCCCATTAAGGTAGTTATGAGGTTCAAAAAGAAGTGGAAGCTCAGTCCCCGATATGTTGGGCCATACAGGATTGTGAGATGTGTTGGCAAGGTGGCCTATAAATAAGAGCTACCAGCGGAGTTAGCTTCAGTGCATCCGGTATTCCAGGAGTCCTTGTCGATGAAATGCAATAGTGATCCAGCCTTAGTTGTTTTGTAGAGAACATTGGAGTGAAGGATAGCCTTACTGATGAGGAGGTTCCAATTGATATCCTTAATCATCAGGTTCGTAAGTTGAGGAACAAGGAGGTAGCTTTAGTGAAGGTTTTGTAGAGGAATCAACTTGTTAAGGGAGGTACGTGGCAAGCCGAAGCAGATATGATGGCTAGATACCCACACCTATTCCCTTTGATCCCGTTCCAGCTTGACGTATTAATTTCATCTTTAGAATTCTACTTAGTTTCATGTAAAGATCATGTCTCTAAGTTTCTTTCTTGTCTTAGCATATATATGCATATTGTGATTTCAGTTGAGTCATATATTTCAATCCGGAGTAAGCTTTAATCATTCAGTTTTTGAATTATAGTTCTTTTTACTAGCCTTCCAGTGCACTTATGTAACCATTCGAGGATGAATGTTCCCAAAGGGGAGATATTGTAACACCTCAGACCTAAAAATAGCTTTCTAAAGGAAAATAACGAAAATTGTAGGTCTAATGCAGGGAGTGACAGCGTGGCTGACGACCCTTCACGTCCCTGACAGTGAAAATGGTGATTGCCACACAGGCGATGGACCATCACTGGTGATGTCCAGGTTCGAAAGAATGGCTGACAGCCCATCACAACCTTGACAATGATGGTGACGGTTGTCAGACCATCGATGGACTGACATTTGGACCATCTGTGGGTGTTTCTAGGTTTAGGGAATGACGGTGGACCTGACGGAACGTCGGAGGACTGACGGCCCGTCACTTCTACCATCAGAGAAAGGTTTTGACTCGACCTTACTATTTAAGTGTGGCGGTGTTTTTGACAGACTGTTGGGCATGTCACGGCCCATCACCCGTACTGTCAAATCACCCAGTCATTCAATTTCTGCCCGATTCTCAAGGGTAATTTTGTAATCTCCTATGCTTTTAACTCCTATACTACGTCGGTTTTTAGGGTTTAACCTAACCTAAGCCATTATACCTTTATTCCTACTTTGAATTCAAAGTTTCCTCTTCTAAGACAATCAAGGGTTCTTCATCAATTTCACTCTCATCTTTTCAAATTTTCTCTTTGAGTCTTATGCGAAGGCTAGAATTCAGTAATCCCAGGTATGTGGACTTATCAATGATGGGTTCTTTCACCCTCATGCCACTTCTTCAAGTAAATTCATGATCACCCATTCCCCAAATCCTATTTTTGACATTTTAGGGATTTTTTTAGGTTATGAAATTCGTCCATGATTCTCTTATTGGTATAGCTGAATTGATAAGCGTTTATGATTTCCATGATTTAGGGTTTTATAGTTCCTACAAGTTCTCAAGAAATTTTTGTCTCTTATGTTATAAGTATGATTATGAACTTTTGGGGCTAAATCACCTTTTTATGAAATTCTATGATCCTCTTATGATTTTCAATGCACTCAAGCCCTAAGTTATATTTTATGATGTATAATACAAGATTTCCTACAAGAAGCCTTCTTTAATTTAAGAATTTCAAGTATGAGGATTTTCTCAATTATGTATGATTTTCATGATTATCAGGATTGTGATTATGGCCAACTCATGCGCCCTTATTTCATGTCTAGTTCATGTATTTCAAGTATGTTCATGATTACTATGATGTAAACTAGCCCATGAACTTCATGTATGATTTCATGATATTCATTATGAGCCATGTGCATGTTTTTGTGAGTAGTGTCTAGCACTGAGGCCTAGGGTTAAGGAAAACCCCGTGTCTCATAACTACGTGCCAACTTAGGTTGATATTCATGTTAACCCTACGGGGTTTCTTTAGTGATCACGCCATGTTATCATTCTTTTCCCTAGCAAGGTTTAGGACGGCTCTATCCACTTGAGCGAGATAGTTAAGACATCATGTAAGCTTTATCATGATGTTACTAGTTATGACGAGTCCTTCCATTGTTCTTTACGTTTTATGCATGATCATGTTTATAGTACTTTAAGTTATGTTTTACAAGGTTTCTCTTATGATTACAATTATGACTAGTTACGAACAATTTTGAAAACCTTGATCCCTCATGTCTAAATTATGATTTATTACATCATGTTTCAGGAATGTTCTATTCTCATGAACTTTTATATATTTTAAATTGTCCATTTTTTACATACCCTGCCTGCATATGCAGTACTTTTCGAAGTACTGACCGCATACTCTATGTTGTATCATTTCATGATACAGGTTCGAGCGATCAGGCTCAGTCTCGCCGTTAGTTCAGCTCCCAACTCAGTCTATCTCAGTCCCCATTGTTGGTGAGTCCACATCTTTCGAGGACATTCAGTTTAGTTTTTTTGATTATGCTATTTTAGATTTTGACTTTAGCGAGTTAGTTGGGGGTGATGTCCCATCAACTCATCAGATAGTTTAGAGGCTTATCATATATCAGACTTCCGTTTAAAAATTTTTTGCCTTAATTTCCGCATTAATTAAGCTCTTGGATTCATTATGCATGTTCCATAGGTTAGCTTGGAGTCATTAGTGGTTCTAGATCCCGTGTCTTGATGCAGGATCCATGTTTGGGCCGTGACAAACTTGATATCAGAGCATTAGGTTTTGAAGTGTCCTAAGGTTTCTAAAAGCCGTGTTAAGTAGAGTTTTTTCGTAGGTGTGAAAGGCACCACACTTATGAAGAAAAAGACTACGACACGTTTTAAGAAACTTCCCTTCTTTCATGATTCCATATCGTGTTATGAGTTCAACTCTTTCTCTATCCCTTTAACTCTAGCTTTACACATTTTTAGAATCATCCTACTCGCCGAGTTCATGGTAGGAGAAATGGAAACGGAAATGGCCATGGCAATGGCAATGGAGATGGGCATTAGAATGCCCCACCAGCTCAAGCGGATCCCCTACCCGAGTAGGTTACTCATGTTGAGTTTTGTGCAGCCTTAAGATGTTGGCATAGGCCATGACCGCTTAGGTCAACCAGCAGGTGGTGGCTCATGCTCCCCAAAATGGGAATGCACCGGGGGCTAGAATTCTATACTTTCTCAGGATGAATCCACCTGAGTTTCTTGGGCCGAAGGTGGATGAGGACCCGCATGATTCAATTGAGGAGGTGCAAACGATCACCCAGATTATGGGGGTGATCAGAGAAGAGAGTGCAGATTTGGCCTCCTATCATCTAAAGGGGATTTCCTACATATGGATTGTTGCACCCCAGTGCACGCACAAGTGTACGTGGTCGTACAACTAATGCAGTGACTCTTTAAGAGCCGAATGTCCAACCCATAGGGACTGGACTATTTCAGCGAATATTCAAGTTCAAGTGCCATATTAAATTTCACAAGTGTTTATTGTAGAGATTTAGATTGTTTAAACTAAATCTAAGTGATGATCAGAAAATATTCGGGAAACACTAATAAGAAGCATCTGGAGTTAAGGCCTGAAAATCATGCAATGCTGCACTTCACAATGGTTCAAGTATATAAATTTCAGTTGTTGTCTCACAGAGTTAATGTGTAGTTTTCATGGTCTCTTGAGCCTCTAAACAAACCAAACTAGTCTCACACCTATATCGTTGAGGGGGGATGTGACGTCCTAATTCGTAAGCAATTTAACACTATGGATGTGGTTTACGGGGTTTATGCCGTTGATTATGGACTTTTGCACTTCTAATCATTTAACCTAACTTAGCTACACAACTACCTCTATGAGCGGTGATGTGACAATTCTAAGTCGGTGTTTAGCTATCATTTCGTTTAATTAACCAACCAAGGCAAATTAAGTATAATTTTTGTGCTAATCGCGAATCCAATCGTAAAGACAAGAACTTTCTCCCTGCATTCTTTCATTCCAACCTAAGGTTGCTCTTTTAAGTTTTGGCCTAAGCTTAAAAAGCTCTTTTTCATGGTGGTCAAGTATAAAAACAACAATAATTAAGAATGCAAGACAAAACAACAACTAAAACTCAAACCAAAGATGAAACTCAAGAAATTACATTCATATCATATGGCCTCAACCCTAGAAGAAGAATTTTATCCACTCATGTTCATACAATTACTTAAAAACATGTTTAAAGTAAAGTACTTACTTAAAAACATGTTCATACAACCCTTCGTTCGCGCCATGTGCTTGTCGTGGCATGGGCTGGACGTGCAGATTTCCTAGCGTGGCACGTTTCCATCGCACAAGGCATCTGCTTGGCACACATTTTTCGCACACACCTACGGCTTGGCACGACGCTGGACACGACACATGCATAGCGTGGCACGCTGCCTAGCGCGACCAACCTCCTTGTGCTACATCATGAGACTCTTTTGCATTTTTTTCTGAGATTCCTCCTTAAGCCTTAATCATAATATTTAGTCCCTACTAAGCATTTTACACCTTCAAAACAATGGCTAATCACATTGGTTAGTTAACGCAAAAAAATAAATAAATTCACATGAGAATGTAATTAAATAAATTAGCAAACATGACTAAACTAAGTTATAAAATTGCACTTGGGCATGTAAATATGTCCAAAATTACTACTCCACACTTAAAGTCTTGTTCGTCCTCGAACAACTCCATTACATCTCATGCACATGAAGAACTCACATATGATCTCTTGAAGCAAGACGATTCAAGTTAAGGATAAAACGATTGTTTCTGATCTCATGTTTAAAATAGAGAATGCAATATATAACCACTAAAATCACATACAACTAAGTTAAGACTTCCTAGCCTCGAGAATCAACTCTTAAACTCAGCAAATTCATGTAAATCATCAAATCAAGACATCCAAAATGAATTTTATCCTTAATCAAACATGTACCCTCACAATAAGAGAGATACCCATTTTTCACTCGCAAGTTTTAAAATTATAACATGTATGGGTATATGAATAAGAATTCCGCTCACTCTCACAAAGAATTCACATGCAACACGTATTGACCCATAAGCTTGCCTTTAGTGTTTTACTTCACTCATTTAGGAATGTTTGAAAGTAAGATAAAGTAGGACTTATCGGGTTGTAATGTTAGCTAAGGAATGTGTAGGTACTATTCTAGCCAGTAATAGTGACTATCTTCTCTAAGCGCTTTTAATACATCAAAATTTCACTATGAACATCTCTTCTCTTACTTCACCTTTTGTCTTTTAACGCATCAATTTTCACTTTTGTTTCTCGATTTCCTTAAGCACATTTAGCTTATTAGTAAGGAGTACTTAAGAAACTTTTTCCTTCTTTTATTCTCCTACTCCCTACAAATATTTATGCGTTTTCTAACAAGTGCACCTCTCATATTTTCTTCAACTACCAAAAACATTATTTTTCTTTCTTTTTCACGATTCTCACTCCTTTACTCTTTTTCATTTTCACGTAAGCGCTTAGGAGTTTTGGATCAAATTCAGAGCTCATTGAAAGAAGGGGATTAACTTTTATTGTGGCTAGCAAAGAATAGGCTAAAGGCTCAACGAGGCTAACTAGGATTAGATATTTAAGGTAGGTAAAACAAGGGATAATAATTAGGCTCATTTTAAAAGATGCCTCATCATCTCCTAAAATTAACATCCCTCATTTTATTTTGTATACACACCATGAAAGTTCTAGACATTACACAATAACATGGAATATACAATCACATGCTAATCACAAGAATTCAAAATTAATCTTTAAGCACGTAGATTCACATTCAAGAGCCTAGGTGTCTCAAACAGAGTTATAAAATTGCTTAACATGCTTATTAATTAATACCACTTGCATCTAACAACCATGTATAACACTCAACAAGAATATTAAGCTATCAATTTGTTAAGGGTTCAAACACAACACCTATTGACTAATTTTCTCTCAAGACGGTCGTTATCCATCCATCATCGAGAAAAGTCCCTAACTATGACTAACACCATTATGTATATACAAAGAAAAATTCTATTTCTCGGTTCAATGTGCCCCCCTTCGGAAAAGAACCGAAAAGAAAAACCAAAGGGTGGGTGAATTGTGCTTAACTTTTTCAACAAAAACATTATACAAAGCACCACATTCACACGAAATAACATATAACAAAATTCTATAATTTCCCTCACCCCCTTATATTATGCTATGTCCCTAAAGAATCAATACAATTAAAACAAGGGTGAGGGATACTTCCTGGGGCCTCTAGGTCTAGCTAACAACATGTTTTTCTCCATTTTTGAACACGTGGGTCATCAACCCCACAATCCTCTTTTTTTCATGCTCCTTAGCATTCACTTTCATGGGCACTCAGACTTCCCCCGAATCTTTGCTTAACAACCATAACAAACAACAACAAGTAAACAATAAACAAAATTACAAACAAACTGAAAAGAAAATGTACCTATGGTACTCTTGGGTTGCCTCTCAAGCATCGCCTAATTTTACATCGCAGCACGACATGGACTATCCTTCTCAGAATATCCTCAAACAGGTGTTCCCTTTCGGGAACCATCTTCTCCTCTTTTTGTTTTTATTGGGAACAGCCTCCACCCTGTCCCTCTATTCTTCCATCTTCTTCTTCAATTTTTGCCCTCCATCAGACTCGGGCTGAAGTGTCAACATGTCCTGCAATAGTGGACCCATGGAATCCACCAACCCACACTTAGCATCTGAGACCACGCTGATCTTACAAAGATCTCTATAGTGTGTGGGTGGGTTAATCTCCTTCTAGACTCTAAACAACTCTTCTTCATTATTAACCCTCATTTTGAGGGTATTTGCTCTCACATTAATGATAGCTCCTCTAATTGCCAAGAATGGTCGTCCTAAGATCAGGGGTACCTTGTCATCAATTTTAAAATCAAGAATGATGAAGTCAGTAGGTATAATGAATTTACCTACTTTGGTAAGAAACTCCTCAATAATTCCCTCTGGTGCCACTATTGACTGGCCTACCAGCTGCAGCATTACTCTTGTGGGCCTCGACTTTATCAAACCCAAGGTGTAAAATAGAGATAGGGGCATTAAATTTACTGTTGCCCCTAATTCACACAGAGCCCTTATGATTTCAACTACACTAATTTGTACAAGGAGGGTGAAACTCCCTAGGTCCTTGAACTTTTTCGGCATCTTGCTCATCACCATTTAGATGCACTCCTTAGTAAGGGCCACTTTATAGACATCCACCAGCCTCACTTTGTTGGACACTAGATCTTTTAATTACTTGGCATACTTTGGCATACCCTGCAAGACATCAAGTAAAGGAAGACTGATGTGAAGTTCTTTCAAAATATCAAAGAACTTCTTAAAGCGTTCTTCCTCCTTGCTCTTCTTGAGCCTTTGTGGGAATGGTGGTGGTGGTCTCTGTGCTGGCTGCAATGATGGTTGTGCATTGTTTTTTTGCAGCACCCTAACTATCTCCTCTGTCAGCTGATGGACCCTATCTATCTAGCTCTGACTGCACCTTATTTCTCTTTTCATTCGGTGGTGCATCAGCCAACTACTTGCCACTCCTCAGACTGATGGCATTGACCTGTCGGGGGTTTGTATTTGTATCACTAGGTAACCCTCCCAAAGGTCTGGTATGTTGAGAAGCTACCAACTACCCATCTGTTTTTCTAAATTTATGGTGGCCATCTACTGATTTTTCAAGTTAGAAGCCATCCTTTCCTGATTCTCTGCTAGATGGGTCTTAGTGTCCATTATTTTATGCAACATCTCTTCAATGTTGCTACTGCTGGTTTGGCCATTGATCTGCCTGTACTGCTGCTGCTGAGGCTGCTGGTAGCTTTGACTCTGATTGCCACCCCAAGAGAAATTTGGGTGACTCTGCCAATTTTTATTGTAGGTGTTCCCATAATTCTGACTTCCCCTCTGAACATTTCCTACACAGTTTACTGACTCTAGATTGGTCCCACAAGAGTCTGCACTGTGCCCATTATTCCCACAAATTTCACACTAGCTTGAAGCTTATTGAATTGCATTAACCTGTCCTTATTGCTGGTTCGTACTGAGTTTGCTGAATTGAGTCATCATTTGATGTTGTAGCGACGCTAATTGTGCTGTCAAGGAATTGACACTATCTACCTAAATCAGCCCTGCTGCTCTCTTTCCTGCCCCACTTGATGATTCACTATTCCACTATGGATTCCCTTGAGCAATTATGTTTAGTAGAGTGCACAGCTCATCATATGTCTTCTCAAGTGCCTGTCCACCCGATGTAGAGTCTAGCAAGATTTCCGTATCTAGGTCTAGACTCTCCACAAAGGTATGATAATGGGAGTAGTCTCTTAGCAATGAGTTGAACCTCTCCCAAGACAAGTATAAATTCTCCTCAGGCCGCAAGTTGGAACTTAAGATTTAACTTCTGATCTTGGCAGTCTTTCCTAGACGGAAGAATCTGATTAGGAACTTCATTGCTAGGTCATCCCAAGAAGTAATGGAATTCGGTGGCTCTGCCTTCAACCACCTCTTCGCCTCTTCGAACATTGAAAATAGGAATAGGGTGAGTGGGACATAATTAGTTGAAACTCTGGTGGCGACAAAAGTATCACTAATCTCCAAAAAGTTCTATAAGCGCTGTTGTGGATCCTCATGTGTCATTCCAGTGAATTTCTCACTAGAATGTAACAGCTGCACCATGTTCTATTTAAGCTCAAAATTTCCTCCGGGCTCCGATTTGTAGATACTGGAGGTCAAATTTGTTGGTAGTGGGATTACCACGTCGTTAACAGGTTAGGCTGCCAGTTACTTAGGAAACAACTCTGTCTGCCCAACTGGTGGATTCTGTCATATCTGCTCCTATAAGCACTACAACTTCTTCTTTAGAACTTTCTCTCGGGAGCAAATGCAATTGGTGTTCAGGCTCCAACAAAGGTTCCACCAGCTATCTATTCCTTGCTAGTTCTGCAAGGACAACCTATTACCTGCAATAGAAAAGACTAAGACAAAGTTTTTTAACACTTAAGAAAATAAAATTCACACAAAAACAAGAGATTCACCAATTTCGCCAGTCCCCAGCAACGGCGCCAAAAACATATTGTGCCCCAGCGCACGCACAAGCGTATGCGGTCGTACAAGTAATACAGTGACTCTTGAAGAGCCGGATATCGAACTCACAGGGATTGGACTAGTGTTATATTAAATTTCACAAGTGTTGATTGTAGAGATTTCGGTTATTTAAACTAAATCTAAGTGATGACCACAAAATACTCGGGAAACACTAATACGAAGCTTCTAGAGTTAAGACCTAACAATCATTCAATGCTACATTTCACAATGGTTCAAATATATAAATTTCAATTGTTGTCTCACAGAGTTAATATTCAGTGTTCATGGTCTATCGATCCTCTAAATACAAAAAACTAGTCTCACACCTTCATCGTTGATCAGGGATGTGACGTCCAAATTCGTGAGAATTTTAACACTATGGATTTGGTTTACGGGGTTTATGCCCTTGATTATGAACTATTGTACCTCTAATTATTTAACCTAACTTAGCTTCACAACTACATGTATGAGTGGTGATGTGACAATTCTAAGTTCGTGTCTAACTATCGTCCCGTTTAATTAACCAAGAAAGGAAAATTAGATATAATTTCTATCCTAACCACAAATCCAATTGTAAAGGAAAGAACTTTCTCCCTACATTCTTTCGTTCTAACCTAGGGTTACTCTTTCGAGCTTTTGTCTAAGCTTAACAAGTTCATTTTCATGGTGATCAAGCATAAAAACAACAATAATTAAAAATACAAGAGAAAACGACAACTAAAACTCAAACCAAAGATGAAACTCAAGCAATTACATTCATATCATGTGGGTTCAACCCTATTATCCACTCATGTTCATACAACTACTCAAAAACATGTTTAAAATAAAGTACTTAAAAGAATGACAAAAGAGAATAAAAGTGTACGAACCCTAGGTAGAAATCCCTTCATTCTCCCTTCGCTCCTTTTCGTTTCTCAAAAAATATTTCTTGATAATGAATTTAGAAGATAAGGGTCCTATTTATACTTAATGAGAAATTGCAAAATTTGGTCCTGGTTGAAATGGCTCCGTGTCACAGACCTGATCGCGCCAACTTGCCTCTGTGAAACAGATCAAACGCGGATGCACACTGGAATTTGGGCATTGGCATGTCATGGCTTAGATTCAATTGGCGTGGCATGGGTGCTATCACGCCATGCACTTGTTGTGGCACGGGCTAGATGTGTAGATTTCCTGGAGTGGCACATTGCCATTGCGCAGGGCATCTTCCTGGTATACATTGTGTGCACACACCTGCGGTGTTGCACGGTGCTAGGCACGACACACGCATAGCATGGCACGCTGCCTAGCGCGACTAGCCCCCTTCTTGTGCTACATCATGCAACTCTTTTGCATTTTGTTCTAAGCTTCCTCCTTTAGCCTTAGTCCCTCCTAAGTATTTTACACCTACAAAAGAAGGGCCAATAACTTTGGTTAGTTCAGGCACAAAAACAAATAAATTCACATGAGAATTTAATTAAATAAATTAGCAAACATGACTAAACTAAGTTATAAAATAGCACTTGGACATTTAAATATGCCCAAGATCAGGTTTCATCAATAGAAGGAGAGTAGAGTAGTAGGAGCCATTCCAATGAGCTAGGAGGAATTAGTGACTACCATCTTAGACAGGTTATTCCCTAGAGAGTTTAGGTAGGTTAAGGCAGTGGAATTCGTCAACTTGAAGAAGAACTACAGGACCGTCCAAGAGTATAATTTCGAGCTAAACAAGTTCTCTAAGTATGCACCGGAGATGGTTGCGTCTCAAAGTGCTTGTATGAGCAACTTTGTCAATGGAGTAACAAATTTATTGGTCAAGAAGTACAGACTGCTATGCTGAACAGTGACCTAGACTTCTCACGGTTGGTCAAATACGCCCAACAGATAGAGGTAGATCGGATGAAGGAGAAGGAGAGAGATGCCAATAGGGATAGGATAGGTAACTTTGGGTTCTCCCAGTAGAGGTTTGGTGGCGGACATCGTCCCCAGTCCCATCAGAGGTTGTTGAGGCTGTCATCAGCCAGTGTTCCATCGAGGCCTCAAGGTGATCAGAAGAGTAGGGCGTCGGGTTCTAGGGGACAGAGGATCATGCCTGTAGAGTGCACCTTCCCAGTCTATGGTAAATATGGTAAGAACCACATAGGAGAGTACCTAGTTAGATCAGATGTTTGCTTCGGGTGTGGGAAGCCCGTGCACATTCGCAAGGAGTGTCCTTTGGCTAGGGTAGGTGACAGTCGAAGCCGTTCTCCAACCACTAGTTCAGTGGCAGCTCCTGTAGCACGTCCTTTTTAGTAGAGTTCTTCTACTAGAGCAGCTGGCGGTCAACGCCAAAAAAGATTTTTTGCCTTTTCATCTCGTTAGGAGAGGGAGACTTCACCCGATGTGGTTTCTGGTATGTTACGAGTATTCCATCTTGATGAGTATGTATTGTTAGATCAAGGATCTACCTTATCTTTTAAGACTCTTTATGTTGCCATTAGTTTTGAAGTCAGTCCCAAAATTATGTCAGAACCCTTCTCAGTCTCTACTCTAGTCGGGGTTGCGCTCCAACGCACTCACAAGCATACGCGGTCGTATAAATAATACAGTGACCCTTTTTAAGAGCCAAATGTTGAACCCATAGGGACTGGACCAAGTCAGCGAATTATCATGTTCAGTGTAAAAATTAACCTTCACAAGTTTTGATTATAGAAATTTTGGGAAATTCTAATTAAGTTTAGGGGTGATCACAAAATACTCAAGAAACAATACAAGAAGAAACTAGAGTTAAGGCTTAATAATCATGAAATGCTACAATTCACAATGGTTTAAGTATAAAAACTTTAGTTTTTGTCTCACATAATTAAATTGTTATGTTCATGGTGTTTCGAGCCTCTAAACACGACAAACTAGTCTCACACCTACATCGCTGAGCAGGGATATGAAGTCCTAATTTGTGAGAAATTTAATTACATGGGTGTGGTTTACGGAATTTGTGCCCTTAATTTTGGACTTTCGTACCTCTAATCATTTACCAAGACTTAGCTTCACAACTACTTCTTCGAGTGCTGATGTGATAATTCTAAGTCGGTGTCTACCTCATCCCATTTTAATAACCAAGCAAGGAAAATTAGGTATAATTTCTATCCTAATCGCGAATCCTATCGTAAAGGTAAGAACTTGCTCCTTACATTCTCATGTTATAGCCTAGGGTTACTCGTTCGAGCTTTTACCTAATCTTAACGCATTTGTTTCCATTAAGCAAAAAATTTTGAAATTTCCCTCACCCCATTCTTAAAATATGCAATGTCCCTAAAGCATCGAATAATATAAAAAGGGTGAGAAATACTCCCTGAGGCCTCTAGGCCTAACTAACAACATGTTTTCTTTTGTTTTTGCACAAGTGGGTTACCGACCCCGCACTCATCTTCTTCTATGCTCTTTAGCTTCCTCTTCCAAGGTTACTCATACTTTCCTTTAATCTGTGCTTAAATCACAACCAAAAACAACCACCAAAGTGAAAATACACAAAACAAAACAAAAAGAAAACAAAAGTGTACCTATGGTAGCCTTGGGTTGGCTCCCAAACAATGCCTGATTTTACCTCGCCGCACGACGTGGACTATCCTTCTCAGGACATGCTCAAACAAGTGTTCCCTTTCGAGAAGCATCTTCTTCTCTTTTTATTTTTCGTGGGAACAGCCTCCACTCTATCCCTCTCTTCTTCCACTTCTTCTTTTCTTGAAGCCCTCCATCAGACTCGGGCTGAAATGTGATCATCTCCTGTGGCAGTAGACCTATGGAATCTACCACCCTACACTAACCTTACAAAGATCTCGGTAGTGTGTTGTGGGTTGACCTCATGGTAATCGCAGAAGAGCTCTTCTTCATCATCGACCCTCATTTTCAGGGTCCCTGCTCTTACATTTATAATTACTCCTCCAGTTGACAAGAATGGTCGTCCCAAGATCAAAGGTACCTTATCATCAACTTTAAAACCAAGTATGATGAAATCAGCGGGTATAATGAACTTACCCACTTTGATGAGAAGGTCCTCGATTATTCCATCTGGTGCCACTTGAGTCTTGTCTGCCAGCGGCAACATCATTCATGTTGGCCTCGGCTGACATAACACAAAGGTGTTAAACATAGATAGGGGCATTAGATTTACTGTTGCCCCTAAAACACATAGAGCTCTTATCACTTTAGCTTTACCAATTTGTATGGGGAGGGTAAAACTCCATAGGTGTTTGAGGTTTTTTGGTATCTTGCTCATTACCCTATAGCCACACTCCTCTGTCAATGCCACTATTTGAACATCCACCAATATGACTTTGTTGGCCACCACATCTTTCAAATACTTAGCGTACTTAGGCATTCCCTGTAAAACATCAAGCAAAGGCAAATTTATGTGGAGTTCTTTGAAAATATCAAAGAACTTTTTGTAGCATTCCTCCTCCTTTCTCTTCTTGAGTCTTTGCAAGAATGGTGGTAGTGGTCTCTGTGATGGATGCAATGATGATTGTGCATTGTGTTGCACAACACTCTGATTATCTCCTAGGTCAGTAGATGGGCCCTGTCTGACCAGCTCCGACTACACATCATTTCTCTTCTCTTTCGGTGGTGCATCAGCCAATTGCCTACCACTCCTCAAACTGATGGCATTGACCTATCAGGGGTTTGTATCTTTCTCACTGAGTAACCCTCCCTGAGGTTTGGTGTGCTAAGAAGCTGCTATTTGACCCATCTGCTTCTTTAGATTACGGGTAGCCAACTGCTGATTTTTCAAATCTGATGCCATCCTCGCCTGATTCTCTGCCAATTGGGTCTGTGTAGCTATAATTTTCTGCAACATCTCCTCAATGTTGTTGCTGCTCGACTAGACACCATTATGCCTGTTGTGTTGATGATATTGCTGCTGCTGAGGTTGCTGGTAGCTTTGACTCTGATTTCCACCCCAATAAAAATTTGGGCTGCTCTACCAATTCTTGTTATAGTTGTTCCCAAAATTTTGATTATTTCTCTTAAAATTCCCAACAAAATTGACCGACTCAGGATTGGCCCCGCAAGATTCTGAATTGTGCCCATTATTACAACAGATTTCACACAAACTAGGAGCCTGCTAAACTGCATTCACCTATCCCTGCAGTTGATTCATACTCAGTTTATTTAATTGAGTCATTATCTGATGTTGAAATTATGCTAGTTGTGCCACCAAGGCATTGACACCATCCACCTCTATCAGCCTTGCTGCTCTCTTACTTGCCCCTCTTGATGAATAGTTGTGCCACTATGGATTTCCTTGAGCAATCCTTTCAATAAAGTTTACAAATCATCATATGTCTTTTCCAGTGCTTGCCCACCCGATGCAGAGTCTAGTAAGATTTTAGGGTGTGGGTCTAGACTCTTCACAAAGGTATGGGCTAGAACCTCATTGGACTTCTGGTGATGGGGGAAGTCTCTCAACAGTGACTTGAATCTTTCTGAAGCAAAATACAAGTTCTCCTCCAGCGTCTGCTTGAAGCTTAATATTTCACTCCTAAGCTTGGCAGTCTTGCCTGAAGGGAAGACTCTGATGAGGAACTTCTTTGCTAAGTCATCCCAAGAAGTAATGAAATTAGTTGTCTTAGCCTTCAACCACCTCTTTGCCTCTTCCAATAATGAAAATGGGAAGACTGTGAGTCGGACATAATCAGTTGACACTCCGGTGAGGACGAAAGTGTCACTAATCTCCAAGAAGTTCTGTAAGTGTCGTTGTGGGTCCTCATGAGTCATCCCAGTGAACTGGCCACTCGAATGTAATTGTTGCACCATGTTCTATTTCAGCTCAAAGTTCCTTCCATGCTCCAGTGTTCGGATACTGGAGGTCACATTCGTCACTAGTGGAATTGCCACTTCGCGAACGGGTCGGGCTTCCATTTGTTCAGGTAACAACTCTGCTTTCCCAAGTGGTTGATGTTGTTGCAACTGCTCTTGTAATATTTTCAACTTTCACTCTAGAGCTTCCCTCCTAAGCAAATGCAGTTGGCATTCAGGTTCCAACAATTGTTCCACCAGTTCTCTATTCCTTGCCATCTTTACAAGGACAACCTATCACCTGCAATATAGCAGACTAAGACCATGTTTTTCAATGCTTAAGGAAATTAAAAATCACACAAAAATAGAAAAATTCACTAAACATCGCCAGTCCCCGGCAACGGCGCCAAAAACTTGTTACGTTGTAGAGCACTCGCAAGTGTACGCGGTCTTACAAGTAATACAGTGACCCTTTTTAAGAGATGGATGTCAAACCCACAGGGACTGGACCAATTCAGCAAATTATCAAGTTCAAGTGTTAAAATTAACCTTCACAAGTTTTGATTATAGAAATTTTGGGAAATTCTAATAAAGTCAAGGGGCGATCACAAAATACTTGAGAAACAATACATGAAGCAACTAGAGTTAGGACTTAATAATCATGCAATGCTACAATTCACAATGGTTCGAGTATGCAAACTTAAGTTGTTGTCTCACATAATTAAATTGCTATGTTCATAGTCTTTCGAGCCTCTAAACACGGAAAACTAGTCTCACACCTACATCATTGAGCGGGGATGTGACGTCCTAATTCATGAGCAATTTAATTAAATGGATGTGGTTTACAGAATTATTGCCCTTTATTATGGATTTCGTACCTCCAATCATTTACCCGTACATAGCTTCACAACTACTTCTACAAGTGGTGATGTGATAATTCTAAGTCCGTGTCTAGCTCATCCCATTTTAATAACCAAGCAAGGAAAATTAGGTACAATTTCTATCCGAATCGCGAATCCTATCGTAAAGGTAAGAACTTGCTCCCTACATTCTCATGTTCTAGCCTAGGGTTACTCTTTCGAGCTTTTACCTAAGCTTAACGCATTTGTTTCCATGGTGATCAAGCATAAAAACAACAATAATGAAGAATGTAAGACTAAACAACAACTAAAACTCAAACCAATAAAGAATTCATGCAATTACAATCATATTACGTAGCCTCAATCCTAGAGGAAGGGTTTTAGCCACTCATGTTCGTACAAATACTCAAAAGCATGATTATAATAATGTACTTACAAGAATATTTAAAAGAGAAGGCAAAATAATTAACCCTAGGTAGAGTTCTTCACTTCTCCCTTCGCTCCTTTACGGTTTCCCAAAGATATTTCGTGACAAATGATTTTTGGATCTAAGCTATTAATTTATAGTAAGTGGGAATTTTCACTTTTTGGCCAGCCCTAGACTGCCTCCGTGTCACAGAGCTAGTCGCTCTAATTTTTCTTCGTGACACAGAACAAATGCACAACAACACTGGTTTGGCGCTGGCATGGGCAGGCTGTGCGCGTTGCCTGTCGTGGAACGCTGCTTATTGCGGAGCGGCTTGGCTGTGGCACGGTCCTGTCGCACGGCTTCACAGGAATGGCATGCTCTTGGCATGCGCAGATCCCTATGGTGACACGCTGCTATACCTGCAGCTTCCTTGTCGTGGCACGCTGCTCAGCGCAGCTTGTGCTGTGTGGCACACTGCCCTTGACGACAGTCCCTCTCTTGCACTATCTTCATTCGATCTTCCACCAATTCTTTTCCATGCTTCTCCCTTTTTCCTTGAACATTATTTTTAGCCTCATCCTTGGCATATTACACCTAAAAAATAAAGGCTAATCACATTGGTTAATTTATGCACATAAATAATAAAAATCACATGATAATATAATTAATTAGATTGATAGACCTGACTAAATAAGTTATAAAATAGCACTAGGGCACGTAATTATGCCCAAGATTAGTCGGTAATCCAATTATAGCTCGACAGTTAGACAGGAACTGCCTTATCATGAAACTTCATAGAATCACCTCAACCGACCTAGTGGAGTAAGATATGACCGATTTTGTTGTCATATTTGGTATGGACTGATTACGTGTATATTATGCCTTAGTAAATTGTAGAATATGTATGGTAGAGTTCTGATTTCAGGATAAGCCAATCCTAGAGTTGAAGGGTAGTTCAACGGTGCCTGTAGGTCATTTTGTCTTCTATCTTAAGGCTAGAAAGTTGATCTCTAATGGTTGTGCGTACCATCTAGTTTGGGTTCAGGATTCTACATCTGAGACCCCGACTCTCCAGTTAGTTCTAGTAGTATGTGAGTATCCAGAGGTATTTTCAGACGATTTACCAGGAGTCCCTCCCGAGTGGGAGATTGACTTTAGTATTGACCTTCTTCCCCATATGCAGCCCATATTTATTCATCCTTATCTAATGGCCCCAGTCGAGATAAAGGAGTTAAAGGAGCAGTTGAGAGATTTCCTAGTTAAAGGGTTTATCCAGCCTAGTAAGTCCCCATAGGGTGCACCAGTTCTATTTATTCAAAATAAAGATGGTTCTCTTTGAATGTGCATTGATTGTCGGCAGTTGAAAAAGGTCACAATAAGGAATAAGTATCTCCTCCGCAGGTCCAGTTATCACCAGGTCAGAGTTAGGGAGATTGACATCCCAAAGATAGCCTTCAAGACTCGATATGGTCACTATGAGTTCACGTTATGTCTTATGGACTGACAAATGACCCTGCAACTTTTATGGACTTGATGAACAGGGTGTTCAAATAGTATTTGGACATTTTCATGATTGTCTTCATAGATGATATTCTCATATACTCTCGGAGCGAGGAGGAGCATGTCGTTCACTTAAGGGTTGTATTACAGACTCTTAAAGACCGTCAGTTATTTGCCATGTTTAGAAAGTGCAAGTTTTGGCATGACTCTGTGGCATTCTTGGGTCACGTGGTGTCATGTAAGGGTGTGCAGGTGGACTTTCAAAAGATAGAGGCGGTGAAGAATATGTCTAGACTAGTTACTGCTATGGATATTAGGAGTTTTTTGGATTTAGTTGGTTATTACCGGATGTTTATAGAGGGCTTCCCCTACATTGCAAAACCATTGACTAAGCTATCTCAGAAAAAGGCCAAATTTTAGTGGTCCGACGCTTGGGGGAAAAGATTCTAGGGGTTGAAGACTCGACTAAGTCCTAGTTTTAACTTTACTCGAGGGTACCAATGGTTTTGTGGTGTATTTCGATGCTTCGATCATCTACCTTGGGTGTGTATTGATGCAGTGGGGCAAGGTTATTGCATATTCTTACCATCTTAAGACCCATGAGAAGAACTATCCAACTCATGACCTCGAGTTGGCGGTGGTGGTTTTTACCTTGAAGATTTGGAGGCATTATTTGTATGGAGTACATGTGGATGTATTCACGGATCACAAGAGCATACATTATATGTTCACTCAGAAGGATTTGAACTTTTTACAAAGAAGATGGCTAGAGCTTCTCAAGGATTATGATATGTGTGTCCTTTATCATCCAGGAAAGGCCAATGCGGGTGCATAGGCCCTTAATAGATTGTTTATGGGGAGCGTCTCCCACTTTGAGGATGGGAGAAAGGAATTGGTGGTGGATGTGCATCGGCTTGCACGATTAGGGGTTTGCCTTGTTGACTCAGCAAATGGTGGTGTCATTGTCTAGAATGGGTCTGAATTTTCATTGGTAACTAAGGTCAACACTAGGAAAGATAAACACCCTAATCTAGTAAAGTTGAAGGAAGTGGTTCAAAATCAGAGGGTGGAGGTCTTCTCCCAAGGAGTAGATGGTGTACTTCGATATCAGGGAAGTTTATGTAATTTGAGTGTTGATGATTTGAGAGAATGTATGTTTCATGTTGCTCATGGTTCCTGATATTCTATCCATCCAGGTTCCACCAAGATGTACCGTGACCTACAAGAGGTCTATTGGTGGAATATCATGAAGAAGGATATGGCGGAGTTTGTGGCTAAGTGTCTGAACTGTCAGCAAGTGAAGGTGGGGTATCAGAGACCTGGATTTATGCTAGAATACATCAACATTTCCATTTGGAAGTGGGAAGAGATCAATATGGACTTTATCACAGGATTTCCTCATACATGCCAGCAGTACAACTCCATATTGGTGGACAGGTTGATCAAAGCAACATATTTCTTACTAGTCAAAACCAAAAATTCAACTGAGGATTATACTAGATTGTACATTGGAGAGTTGGTTGGGTTGCATGGGGTTCCTTTTTCCATCATATCGGATAGGGGTACCCAGTTCACCTCCCTGTTTTGTAGGTCATTTTAGAAGGGCCTTGGTACTTAGGGGAAGCTTAGCATGGCTTTTCATCCACAAACAAATGGTCAGGCCTAGTGGACCATTCAGACTCTTGAGGATATGTTGATAGCATTCGTGATTGATTTTAAGGGTGGATGGGATGATCACTTACCTCTCATCGAGTTTGTCTATAATAACAGTTACCACTCCTGTATTCAGATGGCTTTGTTTAAGGCTCTCTATGGGCGGAGTTGTAGATCGCCTATTGGTTAGTTCGAGGTAGGTGAGGCTATGTTGATAGGGCCGAACTCAGTTCATGAGGCCACGAAGATTCAGCTTATCAGAGAAAGGCTGAAAATAAGTCAGATTTGACAGAAACTTATGCGGATGTGAGAGGGAGAGAACTTGAGTTTGAGGTTGACGATTGGATATTTCTAAAGGTAAGTCCCATGAAGGGAGTTATGAGTTTTGGAAAGAAGGGGGAAGCTCAGTCCCCGATATGTTAGGCCATACAGGATTGTGAGACATGTTGGCATGGTGGCCTATGAATTGGAGCTACTAGCGGATTTATCTTCGGTGCATCCGGTGTTGCATGTGTCCTTGTTTAAGAAATGCATCAGTGATCCAACCTTTTTTGTTCTGGTAGAAAAAATTGGGTTGAAGGATAGCCTTACATATAAGGAGGTTTTGATTGAGATCCTTGATTGTCAGGTTCGAAAGTTGAGGATCAAGGAGGTAGCTTTAGTAAAGGTTTTATGGAGGAATCAGCTTATTGTGGGAGCTACATGGAAAGCCAAAGTAGATGCGATGGCTAGATACCTACATTTATTCCCTTCTGATCCCATTCCATCTATTGGTATAGATTTCATCCTTAAAACTCTATTTACTTTCATGTCAAGATTATGTCTCTAAGTTCCTTTCATGTCTTAGCGTACATGTGTGTTTCGTTAGTTCAGTTCATTCATATATTTTAATGCGGAGTCAGTCACTCCATCTATTTTCAGCTTTAATCATTCAGTTTTGGAATTGTACTTCTTTTCACTGACCTTCCAATGTGCTTAAGTCAACATTCGAGGATAAATGCTCCCAAAAGGGAGATATTGTAACACTCATAACGCTCAAACCATACCTCCACAGAAGTATGAAGCGGACGTTGTCAATAAAGAACCCAACTAGAGGTTGGGGTCGAAACCACGGGGAATATGGAAGAGCTAGACTAAAGCCGGTAAGTGAACTTATTAGGTAGTTACTCAAGATGGGGGGGTTCTAAAGAAAACAATAATTAAAAACATAGTTAAAACTTTAGTTGAAATCAATAATGAAAGATAACTAGGGTTTTGTGTTCCCCAGGGGTTCATAACTACTTCGGGTATACATATGTGATCATCACCAATGCTTACTTGTAGAACTGATAACTTAGGTTCTTTCAAATGACTTGTTCGTCCTTATTAAATGACTATACTCGATCACCGGGTCAGGTCTCATGAGAGATTTCAAATTAATCATTATCACTATGTCCCAAATTTAACTATCCTACGACCACAGCTAAAGTTAATACAATGATCATCAAGATCAAGGCTTTGTTGTAATTCTCTTTTCCTGACCCTTACCTCTCTAGGATCAAGAAAGTAAAGAATTCAGGCATGTCCTAACATTGTACACCGTTAAGAAATGTTTAAGCATTAAGAGAGTACAATACAAGTGTTTTTCATTGGTTTTGAATCACTTTTATGTAACCCTATCTTGTTAATCCACCATAGTTCCCACAACCCTAGATATGGAGGTTTTAGCCTCTCATAGTTGCAAGATTGTGATTTGCATTCATATTCAAATACATAAATCAATACTTACAATTATGGATGAGACAAAAACTTCTTTGTATTAATAGGCAAAATCCTCAAGAACAATATGAAGATCAAAAGAAAACCAAGAAAAGGTTGATCACAAGTTGAACAACTCAATTCTCACATCTAAGTATCCTTAACTTCATTGCTAATAAATTATAATCACTCCTAATCACCTATCTTATGAAAATAAAACATAAAACGTATTTATACAGACATAAGAATCATTTTCCTAGGCTAACAGGGTGTATTTTAATAACTGAAGCCTCCTGCATCATGACTTGTTCTACGACTTGTAGCAGGTAGGTACGAGTCGTACTTGCTTCCTGTATGTCATGGGCTGGCTAAAATTTAACTAAGTGTTGGACCCTGGTACGACTTGTACATGCTTCTTACGAGTCATACTGATCTTACGTGGCTTGACTCTGAGACTTTGAAATTTTTCTGAAGTTCATCACGAGTGCATTGGTATGACTCGTACCTTGATGCCACAACTCGTACTGTGTATCCCTAGCAAGAGTCAACCTCTTTGAAAATCTTTTAAATATTCCCACGACTTCTTCACTATGGCTTGTACAAGCTTTTTACTACTCGTACTGAGAGTCGTAGGAGGCACCTCTGCATCCTTAGCCTTCTGAAACTTCTCATGACCAACAGTATGACTCGTAGCACCTTCCTACGGCTCGTACTGAGGACTGTGAGTTAAGTCTATTTTCTGCACTTTCAGGCTATCTTTTGCACATTTTTGCTCCAACACCTATTTATCCTGTAACCAAAGAAAAAGTTCCTTATATCCATATAAATATACCTAAATCCATGCTATTTTCTTAGTTTTGAGCGTCGAAAGTTTTGTAAACTCACAACACATGAACACCCTCAACTTAAGACTTTTGCATGTCCTCAAGCAATGAAAAATAAAAAATAAATACGATGATCAACTAGAAAATAAACCTAGGATACTACAGCCAATACTCTACAAAACATGAACTATACATTCAGCAATTTTCCTACCCTTTTTCATGAACCAACATCAGTTAATGTACCATAAGCAACCAAAAAAATGATAAACAGGGATCAAGATATGTCATCTAGCTATCAACGGGCAATCAATTCATCACCAATATCTTTCACACAGACCAATGGTAAAAGTAAACATAATCCATGTACCCTCACAAGAAATGAAGTCCCCACTCACATATATACTTTTAAATATTGCATGGGACTAAACAAGCAAGGCACTCACTCTCACAAAGAAATTTCAAGTATTATGTATCAGATATCATAGGCTTGCCCTTATTTTCTCTGCTTCGGTTTATCAGATGGTCGGATTAGGATCACTATAGGACTTGTTGTGGCTTGTAATGTAGGCTTTAGGGGTGGACATGATAAATATGAAATATTTTATAAGTGACTATCCCTTCCTTGGCACTACATACGTTGGCTACACCATTCACCTATTTCATCCTTTATGCTTTTCATTCCTTTTCTTCCCTTTTCACCTCCTTTATGTACATTTGTTTGGGTGTGGTGTATTTTCAACTTTTTCAAAAAAATATTTTTTTCTTTTAAATTTTATTTTTCAAGATTTTCAAATTTTTTCATCACTTTTTTCTTTCTTTCACACCACACCTCATTTTTAACCTTTTCTCTTTTCTCTCCTTTTTTCTCGTTCCTTTCATTTATGCACCCCTACTCTAGCCACCCTCAACTTAGGCATTTTGCCTATGTTGAGGTTCATAATATCCAAGGAAGGATCAGGGCCAAAACAGGTTCATTATAAAAAAATGATCTATTAAAGGCTCAAAATTGGGATCAAGGGAATCATATGATTTTGGTAGAGTTATTTAGGCTAAAAATGAGCTTAACAAAAATGGCCTATAATCATATCCTAACCAACCATCCTTAGTCTATGCCAAGACCAACCCGGCAAGTTCTAAATCTTCAACACAATGCTAAACTAAGTACTACACCTCACTCATAGTACATGGCTTATATTCACCTAACCTGTCTGGTTTACACGTGGCTTAAAAGGACTCCTCATGCTAATAAACTAAATGGCATCAAAAGATCCACAAAAATCATGCATGCAGCCACAAATACATAGCTATTGCATCAAAAAATTTTAAGCAAGGTCAATGTTTTTAAGAAAATCAAAACTTTTGCATTTTCATTGGATGATACTCCTAAGTATTTTCCTAATTATACAAAAATCACAAAATAAAAATAAAAATCCTAAACATACCGATTCTACTACATAGCATGTCCGAGGGAAAAGAAACACGACAAAAAAAACCTTGGACGAATAAAAAATCCCAAAAATCACAAGTACACAAGTACACCTCCTCCCTTTTTTGAAAATTAATCTTCATCCCCGAAGCATGAAATATAAGATCATAGGGAAAGGAAAATACATGAGGCTACTCAGACTTCGCCAATCATGGGTTGCCTCCCATGAAGCGCCTGATTTAACATCGCAGCACGATGCAGGTAGCCCGGTTACTCAGACTTCACCAAGCCACCACTTGGGTTTCCTGTCAAGAAGCACCTGATTTAATGTTGCGACACGACGCAAGTCTCTTGACTACTCAGAATTCATCAAGTGACTCATATTCATCCTCTAGTGCTGAGATTACACTGTATTCCTTGGGTTGCTGCATTGTCCGACATATGTTAAAAGTGACCTCTTCTTTGTTTAATCTGAACTTCAGCTGGCCAACCTCCACATCTACTAAGGACCTCCCAGTCACAAGAAATGGTCACCCCAGAATGATGGGGACCTCATAATCAACCTCGCAATCCAAAATCATGAAGTATGCTGGGAACATGAATTTGTCCACCTTGACCAATACATCGAACAGGATCCCCACTGGCTTCTTTCACAGTTCTATTAGCCATTGGTAGCCGCATAGTGGTCAGTGTGGGGGCTCCTAAGCCCAATTTCTTGAATACCGCCATGGGCATCAAGTTGATCCTTGCTCCCAGATCACAAAGTGCCCTTGCGAACTCCATATTGCCAATGGTGCACGGTATAATGAAAGAACCTGGGTGTTCCTTCTTTTGAGCCAGAACCCTTATAGCTATGGAGCTATAGTTATGTACATTATCTATCGGCTTATAGCTTACATACCTCTTCTTTGTCACCAAGTCCTTCATAAACTTAGTATATCTCGGCATTTGTTCCAATGCCTCTACCAATAGTATGCTCACAGATAGGTTCTTAAGCATCGAAAAGAAATTCTAGACCTTACCATTATCTGCCTTTTTCTTCTTTCTTTGAGGGAACGATGGTTGTGCCGCAGGATAGATTTGTGCACTTGAGTTGCTCCTTAATCAATGTCAGGTTCTTTCTCCTCTACCGGGGCTTCTAGAAACTCAACACTCTCCATCTCAGCACTCTTATCACTTTCCTTAATAATTCTCTCTTTCTTCTGTTCAACTACAACCGAAAAAAGGGGGTCAACTGTGGTCTTACCACCCCTAGTCATCACCGCCATGCAGTGGCCATCATTCTTTGGGTTCTGGACGGTGTTGCTAGGTAGTGTACCCTTTTGTATATGGTTCAGTAATGCTGATAGTTTCCCAAGCTGCTGCTCAATTTTCTTGATGGCGGTTGATTGAGATTCCACTCTCTGACCCATACATGATATGTCACCACGGATCTCCTTCAATTGCTCATCAGTGGACCTCACCTTCTTTAGCATCTTGGCCATCATGCTCTCTAATTTTGACTAACCTGCCTCCCCCTCTCTTGCATTGGGAGGAACATAAACTCCAGCCCGGTCATTTCGGTAACCATCATTTCTTCTCCATTCTCCATCGCGCTCACGACCACGGCTCCTATCTTTGTACCCATTTCGGTTGTATTTGTATCTGTATTGGTTTTGACCTTGGTTTCCAGAACCTTGGTGCCAATTGTCTTGTCCAGATGCTTAGGCATTGGCTCGGAAACCTGCCACTTGGTTATCCAGGAAATTTGCCTCTTCCTCAGAATCAGAGTGATCAGCTCCCAGCTCCATTCCTTGTGTCCCCACTGCATTTACCTTTTTGGCTCCTTCTCCCATGATGTGATTTGTAAGAAAATCCAATGATGTGCACATGTGAGCCAACTCTTCATCGCGTTCTTATTCCTTCCTACATTGGTCTACAGTCAAACCAACAGCATATGTATCGACCACTGCATCAGCCTCCCTTGTATGCCATGCCCTATTTGTCTTAGTCACCCTGTCAAGGATTGTAAGCTTGCTCCCAGGTGTGACTCATTTATGCTCCTCCTACCACCGTTTCTACAACAACTTTTGTGTTATTTTTTAAAGACTTGTGAAAAAATTCCAACAAACTGTCATCTGGGATTTTATGGTTTGGGCACTTTGTCAACTTCTTCTTGAACCTTAGCCAGGTTTCATGAAGTGCCTCTGTCTTGAGTTGTCAAAAATTGTAGATCTCATCCTTTACCTACAGCATTATGGAGGGGGAAAAGAATCTCTCCAAGAAGTCCTTCTTGACTTCCCTCCAGTTAGTTATGGAGTCATTGGGCAACTCTGATAACTATAAAGTGGCTACCCCTGATTGAGAGAAGGGGAAAAGTTTGAGCTGAATGGAATCTTGGATAACTCTGAGCAACCTGTATGCCTTGTATATTCCAATGAAGTTCATCAAGTGCATGGTGGCGTCATCCGCAACGTGGCCACTGAACACCACTTTCATGTTTAACAATTGAATCATGGTGCTCGTGATATCAAATTTGTCCCCAACAGGCACTGTTGGTGGCACAATTGCTCCAGTTGATCCAACTTCATCAATGTCTGGGTCCCTATCATCGAAGAACTGAGGGGCAAGTCTATAACCTATGTTTACCCTCCCATGTTGACCAGCATTAATTAGCTCTTCTCTAACATCTTCTGCATCCTAAAGTGCAGCTTGCAGATCTAGCTCATCTTGCCTAGCTTCTTCAGCTATGCGGGCATCTCTTTGTTCCTGGTTCTCCATCCTGTGCAGTGTTCGTTCAATTTCTGGGTTCAATGAAATTAGGGGATCTCCACTACTCCGAGTACTTGGCATTCACCAAAAAATATCCTGTGGGTATCAAAAACAAATAAAAAATGTAATTAAGTAACTACCAAAAAAGTCAAATACAAGAAAATAATCAAGTCTTAGTAGTATCCCCCGGCAACGACGCCACTTTTTGATACACTCAAACCATCCTCCTAACGAAGTATGAAGCAAGAATTGTCAATAAAGAACCCAACTAGAGGTTAGGGTTGATCCCACAGAGAATATGTAAAAGATAGGACTAAAGTCAGTAAGTGAACTGGTTAGGTAATTACTCCAAATAGGGGGTTTCTAAAGAAAAAATAATTAAAATCACAGTTAAAACTTTAGTTGAAATAAAGAATGAAAGATAACTAGGGTTTCGTGTTCCCTATGGGTTCACAACTACTTCGGGTATACATATGTGATCATCACCAATGCTTACTTGTACAACTGATAACTTAGGTTCAATCAAATGACTGGTTCGTCCCTATTGAATGGCTATACTCATTCACCGGGTTAGGTCTCGTGAGCGATTGCAAATTAACCATTATCACTATGTCCCAAATTTAATTATTCTGTGACCACGGCTCAAGTTAATACAATGATCATCAAGATCAAGGCTTTGTTGTAATTCTCTTTGCCTAATCTCTACAGGCACAAGCAAGTAAAGAATTCGAGCATGTCCTAACGTTGTACACCGTTAAGAAATGTTTAAGCATTAAGAGAATACAATACAAGTGTTTTGCATTGGTTTTGAATCACTTTTATGTAACCCTAGCTTGCTAATCCACCATGGTTCCCATAACCCTAGCTATGGAGGCTTTAGCCTCTCATAGTTGCAAGATTGTGATTTGCATTCATATTTAAATACATAAATCAATACTTATAATTATGGATGAGACAAATACTAGGGATAAGTGAGCACAAGAGTTTGTAATGAATGCTTTTATTAGTACTTGAAATAAGCTTTATTGGAGAAATCCTCAAGAAAAATATGAATATCAAAAGAAAACCAAGAAAAGGTTGATCACAAGTTGAACAACTCAATTATAATGTCTAAGTTTCCCTAACTTCGTTGCCAATCAATTCTAATCACTCTTAATCACCTCTCTTATAAAAATAAAACATAAAACGTATTTATACAGACATAAGAATCATTTTCCAAGCCTAACACGATGTATTTCCATAATTGAAGTTGCCTGCATCACGACTTGTCCTACAACCTGTAGCAGGTAGGTACAGGTCGTACCTGCTTCTAGTATGTCATGGGTTGGCTAAAAGTTGGCTAAGTGTTGGACCCTGGTACGACTCATACATGCTTCCTACGAGTCGTACTAATCTGCTTTGGCTTGACTCTAAGACTTTGAAATTTTTCTGAAGTTCATCACGAGTGGTTTGGTACAACTCGTACCTTGATGCCACGACTCATACTATCTATCCATAACAAGAGTCAGCCTCTTGTGCAAATCTTCTGAATCTTCCTACGACTTCTTCACTACGGCCCGTACAAGCTTTGTTCGACTCGTAATGATAGTTGTTGGATGCACCTCTGCATCCTTAGCTTTCTGAAACTTCTCACGACCAGTAGTACGACTCAAAGCACCTTCCTATGTCTTGTACTGAGGATTGTGAGTTCGGCCTATTTTCTGCACTTTCAGGCTATCGTTTGCACATTTTTTCTCCAACACGTATTTATACTGTAACCAAAGAAAAAGTGCCTTATATCCATATAATTAAACCTAAGTCCATGCTATTTTCTTAGTTTTGAGCGTCGAAAATGTTGTAAACTCACAGAATATCAAACACCTTGGACCTCGAAATAGATTTTTAAAGGAAAAGAACTGAAATTATTGGTCTGGTGCAAGGAGTGACGACGTGGCTTATGACCCATCACATCCCTGACGGTGCAAGTGACGATGGCCATATAGGAGACGAACTATCACTGGTGATGTCCAGGTTCGATGGCGTGGCTAACGGCCCACCACAGCCCTGACAATGATGGTTACATCCATCAAACCTTCATTTTGACTGTCATTGTGTATTTCTAGGTTTAGGGATTGACGGTGTACTTGACGGACCGTCGGAGGAGTGACAACCCGTCACCTGTACTGTTAGATCGCCTAGTCTTTCCCGATTCTCAGGGGAAATTTTGTAATCTTCTATTATTTTAACTCTTATACTACGTTGTTTTAGAGGTTTTAACCTAGCCTAGGTCATTATACCCTCATTCCTACTTTAAATTCAAAGTTTCCTCTCCCAAGACGATCAAGGGTTCTTCATTAATTTCACTCTCATCTTCTCAAATTTTCTCTTTGCGTCTCAAGATAATGCTAGAAATCAGTGAACCCAGTTATGTGGGCTTATCATTGATGGGTTCTTTCACCTTCATGCTCCTACTTCAGTCAAATTCATGATCACCTATTCCCCAAGCCCTATTTTTGATTTTTAGGGATTTTGTTGGGTTATGAAATTCCTCCATGATTCTCTTATGGGTACAACTGAATTGAGAAGAGTTTATGATTTCCATGATTTGGGGTTTTATAATTCCTACAAGTTCTCATGAAATTATGGTCTCTTATGTTAAAAGAATGATTATAAACTTTTTGAGCTAAATCACCTTTTATGAAATTCTATGATCCTCTTATGATTTTCAATGCTCTCAAGCCCTAAGTTATGTTTTATGATGTATGATACATGATTTCCTACAAGAAGCCTACTTGAATTTAAGAATTTCAAGTATGAGGATTTTTTCAATTATGTATGATTTTCATGATTATCAGGATTATGATTATGGCCAACTCATGAGCCCTTATTTCATGGCTAGTTCATGAATCCTCACCCTCTAGCGAGCGAGTCGACACAACTATTAACCTAGGGGCGGCGAGGACGCTCTAAGGGTGCCCTCATAGCACAAACGAGTCTCAACAAACAACAATCACGTATAACAAGCATGTTCGATTTGAAAATACTATCCATGTTTTGATATTCTATTTTGAATCTCTTTTCTTCATTAAACTGATTCTGTTACTAATCTAACTGTATCTGAAATAATATCTGGCTGTCTGATACTTACTAACTGATTTTTATTCTGAACATGGCATAATAACATAAAACATTCTTGCTAGATTCATAATGGACTCGATACTCGACATCTGGATTTTTTCTTTTCGAATTCACTCTATTTTCTATACTCGGATTACTAACTTGCCGAAGGAACTGGCTTTACATACCTCAGTTTCTGACTCCCCGGCTAACTGGCGTAATTCTCTCAATACTCCGTTATTTCTTCCAACTGCATTCATATTTATAACAATTAGGACTAAATTCAACAATATCCTGGAAGAAACATCACTTTTAATATATATATNAACGGTCGGAAACTCGCTATTTCTCGAAAGTCCAGAAGGGAAAAATACTCACTTAAGGGCTAGGAGTATATTGACACTAATTTGGAGAAATTCCACTTACCTTAGCTCGGTAGCACGATGGTTCGCTGGCCGAATTTCACGAAACTAAACCTGTAGGAATGCTCCTCGCTGCTTAATACTTCACTACCAAAGGTTATACCAAGTCTGGACCGCGTATAATGATGTAATCGGAAGGAAATTGTAGCATACCCTTCGCACCCTCTATTTCTCTTCGTTCTCTCTAGAAATTATAAGAATTTTCTAAAAAAACAAGTGGAGGGGTTTATATTCTTGGGCCTGGAAAGGGCCTCCTTGACACGCCGCCATCATGGAGGCCCTCCCTCCGTGGCACGCTGCCATCGCGGAGGGGTTCTGCCCCGACTTCTCCCGCGGTTGTTCGATGCAATGTTCGTCCGGTCTTTCCCCGGGCCTTTTCATAGCATGTATGGCATTCTAAAACTCTTAACCAACATGCAAATAGGCTATCCACATGTCGATAATTTACGGGGTGTAACATCCTCCCCCCTTAAGAACATTCGTCCTCGAATGTAAACTTCTACTTACAGGGGTCTCAACTTGCTCGACTTACTTTTAGAAAATTTTCGGCAGATTTTCCCCTATAATATGGACTATCTCAAAAACATAAAATGCAGAAAAGTCCAATACAGGCACTCCACACAATACCATAGTATTCATCACGTAAAAGACTAGAGTCAACTATCACATTTATACATATAATGTAAGGCATTTCATATAATAACAATACTAACATACCTCTTGACTGACTAGGCTTGAAACAAGTGAGGATATATGATTTTCATATTTTCCTCCGCTTCCCAACTCATCTCTTCTCGGTTCCTGTTACGCCATAATACTTTGACAGAAGCAATATCTTTAGTTCTCAACTTGCGAATCTGCCTGTCTAGTATGGCTACTAGAACCTCTTCATAAGCAAGCTCTTCTGTAACCTGGACATCCTGGACTGGGACAACTCTTGAGGGGTCTCCTATGTACTTTCTTAGCATAGATACGTGGAAAACTGGATGAACGGACTCTAATTCTTGAGGCAAGTTCAACTCGTATTCCACTTGGCCTACTCTACGCCGAATCTGATAAGGCCCAACGAATCTCGGACATAGCTTACCTTTCTTGCCGAATCTCATTACCCCTTTCATTGGAGATACTTTCAAAAATACTCAGTCATTCACATTAAATTCCAGGTTTCTGCCCCACACATCAGCATACGATTTCTGGCGGCTCTGAGCAGTCAGTAGGCGTTCCTTGATAAGCTTTACCTTCTCCTATGACTGATGAATAATATCTGGCCCAATCATTGCTGACTCTCCTAGTTCAAACCAGCCAACTGGTGATTTGCATTTTCGCCCATACAATGCCTCAAAGGGCGCCATTTGGATAGTGGAGTGGTAACTATTGTTATAAGCAAACTCAATCAACGGTAAATGCTCATCCCAGCTACCTCCAAAGTCCAACACACACGCTCGTAGCATATCCTCGAGCGTCTGAATAGTTCATTCCACCTATCCATCTGTTTGAGGGTGAAATGTTGTGCTCAAATTAATCTGCGTCCGTAGACCTCTCTGAAACGACTACCAAAATCTAGCTGTAAATTGTGTTCCTCTGTCAGAGATAATAGATACGGGAACACCGTGTAATCTGACTATTTCTCTATTATACAATTCGGCGTAGTCTTCGGCAGAGAAAGTAGCTTTTACTGGCAAGATATGGGCTGATTTCATCAGTCTATCAACAATTACTCAAATTGAGTCATGTCTATGCCTGGTACGGGGTAATCCTGCTACAAAGTCCATGTTTATTGCTTCCCACTTCCAAAGAGGCACAGTTATGTCCTGAGTCAATCCGCTTGGTTTCTGGTGT
Source organism: Datura stramonium (assembly GCA_018107945.1). Lineage (NCBI taxonomy): Eukaryota > Viridiplantae > Streptophyta > Magnoliopsida > Solanales > Solanaceae > Datura > Datura stramonium. The sequence goes on from JACEIK010001914.1 coordinate 152,749, forward strand.
TCCGCTTTTACTTGCTGGAAGTTAGGACACTAGGCTACAAATTCTGCTATTTCCCTCTTCATACCTGGCCACCAGTAGATTTCTTTG
>JACEIK010001914.1:158532-169190 GCA_018107945.1 Datura stramonium
ATAATTTTCTAAAAGAACAAGTGGAGGGGTTTATATACTTTGGCCTGGACAGGGCCTCTGTGACACGCCGCCATCGCGGAGGCCCTCCCTCCGTGGCAGGCTGCCATCGCTGAGGGGTTCTGCCCCGACTTCTCCCGTGGTGGTTCGATGCATTGTTCGTCCGGTCTTCCCCTGGGCATTTTCCTAGCATGTATGGAATTCTAAAACTCTTAATCAACATTCGAATAGCCCATCCACATGTCGAGAATTTATGGGTGTAACAATGTCGGCCTGTATCAAATTGTGAAACGGGTTTGCAAGGTGGCATATGAATTGAAGTTTCCCTCAGAATTAGCTTCTGTGCATCCTATATTTCATGTATCCCTCTTAAAAAAGTGTTGGGGTGATCCAGCTCTAGTTGTCCCGATGGACAGTGTGGGGGTGAAAGACAGCCTTAGTTATAAGGAGGTTCCGGTGGAAATACTTGATCGGCAGGTTCTAATGCTATGGAACAAGGAAGTAGCTTCAACCTAAGTGTTATGGAGGAATCATCATGTTGAAGGAGCTACGTAGGAAATCGAAGAAAACATGATGGCTAGATACCCACATTTATTCTCTACCGGCTTAGTTTCATCTTGAGTTACCAGTTTTTCCCTAGTACCCTAATTAGTTTTCATGTTTAGTCCCTATGCCCAAGTTTATTTTATGTATATGTATGTATGTATGTATGATTCATGAATTCAGTTCAGTAATGTAGCTTGAATCAGAGATAGTCATTCCGTCAGTTTTCGTCTTAAATGATTAGTATTTGAGTATGATGATTGCATTATTTCTTCTTTTCTATATGATTTTCAACATTCAAGGACAAATGTTCCAAAGGGAGAGATATTTTTCTACCCCGAAAGCCTAAAGATCAAACTCGGGAGTTGAAACGGAGAAAATTTGAAAATTGTCATTAGGTCACAGAACGGGTTGTGATGTGAGCCGTGGGGATAGACCACGGGTCATGGGATGACTTGTGGTGAGGTTCAGGATGTGAGTTTTAAATTTGGGATTTAAGATCCCTGCAGACATGACCACGAGTCATGGTTAGACCCCACAACTCGTTGAGTCAGTCGTGGGAAGTAGTGACTGAGAAGGAGAAGGGAGATGGCAGTGTAGACCACGGAAGGACCCCATGACTCGTGGTCAGTCACCACAATTCGTGGGATGGGTCATGGTCAACAGAGGGAAATTATTTGAATTTTAGGGAAGTGCATGTGACGGATGATGCCACGAGTCGTGGCCTTGAGTAACAAGTAGTTAGGTCCCTAGTGGGGACTGACGAGCAGTTATTTTCTGTGAAATTACTAAGGGTATTCTCATCATTCCTATGCTCTAAGGTTCTATACTACGTTGTTTTAAGTTATACTCAGAGTGTATTAAGATAGGTTAAGTCATTCTAATCTATTCAAAATCTATGCATGCAAGTTAGAGAGAGTTAGAGAGGAGATCAAGCCTTAGCACATCCAATACTACTAAAATCCTTCTTAGGCAATCAGGAAAGTGTAAGAATCAGCTAGTCATGTATGTAGGGTTATGTATGGGTGAATCCGTTCACAAACATTCCCAAACTCTCTCTAAATCATGCAATTCATATAATGATTCTATGGGGTTTTAACCCAATGCATGAAATTTTTAATTCTCTACATGGGTATGATCTAAATGAGTTATTATTATCGAATTATGAATAATGGGCAAGTTTTCCATTGTTTTCCATCAAAATCATGTTTCAAGCTTTTTAAAATTAAAATGCCCATTTATAAAAATTTCATGAAAGTTAAGATTTATGATTAATGTTCATATATGATGAAGTATTGATGATGGAATGCATGTTTTCAAGTTACCCATGTTTATAATCATGATTTCAAGTGAATTAAGTATTTTAAACCATGTTAAAGTATTGGCCAATGCCTACATGTTCAAGTATGATATGATTTATGAAATGGATTTCATGATTGATCAATTTATGATATTGACCGATTAAAGGGTCCTTGATTCATGGCTAATCATGTATGAAAAGGGGATCAACGATGTTAAATGTTTATTTAGCCACGAATCTCATGAATTAAATTATGATTTACGTATGAGCCTAATGTGCATGTTTTAGAGCAGTGTCTAGCAAGAGTAGCCCGGCGTTCAAAGGACTACGCCGGTGTCTCATAACTATGTGCCACTGTGGTTCATATCAATACATTACAATGTTAATGGATCCTCTCTTTCGTGATATCACATAATCTACATCCCTTTCTTGGCAAGCCAGGGATGACTCTGCCCACTTGAGTTAGATAGTTGGGCATCATGTAAGACTTTACCATAATGGTGTCGGTTATTATGAGTTCTCCCATTATTCTGCATGTTTTATTGCATTATTATTTTTATGTTATTTTTGCTCAAGTGATGATTTATAAAGTTTCTCTTACTATTATGATAATGAATGGATTACGAATGATTTGAAAACCTTAAGCCTTATGTTATCTTATGATATTTATATTATGAGCATGTTGTTCCACTCTTATGATCTCTTATGAGCTTTTATGTATTTTAAATGTCCATTTTACTTACCTTACATACTCGATATATTCCACATACTGAGCGTATACTATATGCTGTATCGTTTCATGGTACAGGCTCTGATCTTCAGACCCAACACCGTCATTAGCCCGTGTCGAAGATTAGCATCCAACTCTTTGGTGAGCCCTCATTCTCCGAGGATCGATTTGATATTTGTTATCTTTTCATGCTCAGTTTTCTTTCCTAGACTTGCCGGGTTAGTTGGAGGTGTTGTCCCATTAACCTATCAGATAAGTTAGAGGCTTTCAGACCATATGTAGTATCCAGATGTTATGTATGAATTATGTTCCGCTTTCTATGTATGTCATGGTTATGATTCTGCTATGTTATTACGTTGAGTATTCTCTTTTATTGAGTTAGATGTATGCTCACGCCATGGGTTGACTTAGAGTTCCTCGGGTTTCCTTGTCCCGTGTTACGATCCGGGTCTTTGTTCGGGTCGTGACACCGCCCTACATCACCACCACACTTAAACTATTGTTTGTCCTCGAACAATCTACTAATTTCGTTCTCACATTTAATAAAAAAATTCACCCTACAAACAGGTCTACTCACACTCAGGATCATTAGACAATTCAATCAAGATCCATCAACTCACTCAACATGCATATAAGATCATCATTCAAAGGTCAAGTTTTAAATCACTTCCTTCTAGAACAAACTCAACTAGGTATATTTTGCCAACATGAATCATATATAATTTAGCAATCAAGGTATACAAAAGTCTTACCATTATGTGCCCCTCACTATTTGGAGAGATTCCCTTTCACATACAAGATATGTATAACAATATAAATGTGGGCATAATTAGAACATTATCACTCACTCTCCCAAAGAACTCAACATGCATGCAAAAGATGACCCATAAGCTTGCCCTTAGTGTAATATTTCACTAATATAGAACATCAAATCAAGTATCAATTAGGACTTAAGATGGTTGTAGTGTAGGCCAAGGGACGAGTAGGAACTACTTGTCCAAGATAGTGACTAATCTCTCTAAGCACTTTAATACTTCACAACTCTTGACTTTTTTTAGCACATTTTTTAATCTCCAATTTTTCTCCTTATACCTCCTTTGATTTTTCAAATTTGCACTTAGGAAACTAGTAGGGAATTTTTTAACATTAAGGTCATTCACAAATTTTCTTTTCATTCATTTTTTTAAAACTTTTTTCCCCACTATATCACATTCCTTGTTTAGCAATTTTTTATCTTTCCTTTTCTTCTGATTTCCACACTTTAGCTTTTCCCCTCTTTTCTCCACTTGTGCTCCTTTTACGCAAAATTTTGAATTAAAGTGCCTTAGGAGTCATTTAAATCAAACAAAGATCGATAGAATAAAAGGGATTAAGCTTGTAATATGTCTATCAAAAGAATATGCTAAGGCTCAAAATAGCTAACTAGGATAATTACAATCAAGGTAGGTAAAAATCGTGATATAAATAGGCTACCAAAGAAATGCCTATATTACTTCATAGATTCAACATTCTCATTTCTCTTTGCACACACATAAAGCAAGTTCTAGACATCACATTGCAAGCATGGAGTATATTAAAACACATCTTACTCACACAACGGCACAAATGGTTCTACAATAACTATCAAGATTACATAAACACATATATCCATATTGAATGCATAACATTGTTAAGACCAATTTTTCAAGCATAGGAGTCAATTCCAAAAGCCTAAGTGTTTCTACCTTCTCATGCATTTTTGAGTGACTTTCGCAAAGTCTAAATGATACCCTACTTAAAGCACCTAGAATTCGTAAGTTCTCAAGTTCTTGCTATCCAAATGACTAATTTTCCCTTAAGATGGTCATCATCCATCCCTTATTGGGAAAAGTCATGATTATGACACAAAAACTATCTCAACTCTCTACTCGGTTCTAAGGGACTATCCATTAGAAAAATACCGAAAACAAAAATCGAGGGAACCCAAATAAATACAAAACATCACACAAAACAAAAAGAATTACAACAAGCTAGTTGGATAAGTCATGAATCACAAAAAAACTACGTCCACCATGAACAAATTAAGCAATGAAAAAATCCATGGTATGATGAAGTTTACTTCCACCCACACTTAATCAATAGCACTGTCCTCAGACCTAAAACAATAAAACATAAGACTGAAAGAAGAACTCCTTTGGTCTCTAGTCCTTATCATTTATGGAGGGAAAACAGCTTCCCCCATCTTAGAATCATCAGTCAGAGTTGACACTAGCCTAATCCTTATCTATGGCATCATCATCATCTAGGGGCTCCTCAAATCCTGGCCCAACTCTGCAGAGAGCTCTCGAATGCTTGCTCAAGGGGTAGTCCATGTTAAGCAGTTGTAGCTGCTCCTCTTTCACTCTTTTCATTCTCAACTGTAGCATTTGTGTGTTGTATAGGTGACTCAAAACATTATCAATGCATGCATGATTCTCAGTGATAGATAGCACAGGGCTAGGGTATGCCCTCAAGATCCTTAGTCTTTGTCACATCAATCTCCTTCATGTCATACCATGGTATATAATCAACCACCTCCTCATCTATTTGATGCCCCCTAAGAAATTGGGTCAAGAGACCCCTAAAACTAAATATTTGTCTTTTGTTCACCCTTTCCCTTGTCAACACATCCTCAATAATTACACCAATATTAACTGGCGTCTCAGTCATTAAAACATATATAAGAGACACACTCTCTCTCATAACATGAGTCACGTGCTTTCTAGGCACCAAACAAATACAAATTTTTTTTAACCAAATCCTAGCTTCCATACTCATATGTGCATAGGGAAAGACCCATGATACCCATACTATTGATGGTGGCCCCACCTTGAGACCAAATTCGAGCCACTGAGAGTATGTCTAATAGCTCTATAGGGAGTCGCAAAATAAGGTCTTTCAATAGCTATGGGTTAATGCTAGGTGATCCAAGTAATCTATTTAAATAGCGGGTGAAAAATAATAATTTACCATAGAATTTTAACTTGCTTTGACCTTTCCTTAGGATCCCAATTAACCAAAAATTCCCTCACCATATTCAAATTACATTCACCCAAACCATTAAACAAAAAGCCCAACCCAAGAATATGTAATCATTCAACAATATGAGAAAATTTGGATGCCAAACTATCTCTATCAATAAATGATTCATGTGAATATTTTAATTTTTTGTGTTCTATAAACTACTTCTTACTGTCATACCCCAAACCCAGGAAGGTGTGTGATCTAGGGCATATTTATATGCCCAAGTGATACTCAAATGCATCGGTTTTGCCTTGTTTATCCAACAATGTTAGTACATTCTCATGTAAATTGTAGGGCTTGTTTATCCAACAATGTTAGCAATATCTCTACAAATTGTGTGAAGGGTGAATTTATACTAACCAACATGATTAGCTATTTGGCAGAAAACATACTTTTTATGGATAAGAACTATGTTGGGAAGAATCGAGATGGACCCCCTCCTCTCGAGCAAGCAAGGAAGCAAACTGGAGAAGCAAGAATGAGAGGCCTGCCAAGGAGTCGTGACACGCCGCCATCATGATGCATTCTGTCCTGGAGATAATTTCTCACACCCCCAGAAGTCCGCGATCGAGCCGTAAGCACGTTGGAATTAATTTCCCGGATCTTGACATTCCAAGTGTAGGTGGGCTTGCACCGTGGCACGCTGGGCACAAGCTACAAGCAGATGCCAAGCACGTTGGGCACTACTCGATTTACAATTTCCAGAGAGTCACATGCTACACTGTGTCACCAAGGGGGAGCCATGATGACCAGATGTTGCTTATGGTCTAGGAAAATTCTCCCCAGTATAAATAGAACACTTAGGTTCATTTTTTAATGATCGACTTGGTGGAGCAAGAACGTGGGTTATGGTGGTAAATGAGAGGACGAAAATTCTTAGAGTTTTCTCTATCCCTTTCTTTCTTTCTTTCAATTGTTTGTATGATTTACACTCATTTAACATGTTCAATTCACAAATGAGTCGCTAATTCCTCTTCTTGCTGAGGTTATGAATTGTTGTATTGAAATGTAATTGTTGATTATCCGGTTTTTTCCATCTTTTCTTCGTGGGTTGTTCTATTTAATTCTTGCTCCTACGTACAATACCTGCCAATGTTAATGTAAACTAAAAAGTCCTAAGCCACCCGAGAGGCACGAAACTGGAAAGTTGTGAATTAATAGGATATGATCTGTTCTTAGTTTGGGAAAATTGAGAATTGATTTACCTTCAGGATAGAAATATACCGAAAGTCGTATTAGTCAAGTGTGAATCGGGTTTGTGCCATCAGAACATGCATTCTTCTTATCACGCATATGTAGGCAAGGTGTTCATGGTTCTTAAGTCAAGTTAAATACGAGAGTTTAATCCATAGTGTTACAAGTTCCGACTAGCAACCGGAGAAAAGATAAACCACGAGATCGATAATTAATTTCTCATAGACAATTGCTTAGCCCTCAAAGATGCTCACATTCATAGTTCGACTCACTTGTATATTTATTTTACTTAGTATAAAATAGTTCACAAAATATAAAAACTTTTCTTACACCGTTGTCCGCATTCTTAGAGTTACAGTAAACTGACACTTGAGGAGATTTACCCCAGAGTCCAGCCTCGTGGATCGATACTTGACTTACTTAAGCCACTTACTACTTGTTCGACCACGTGCACTTGCGTGTAAATCTGTGACAAACAAACAAGTTTTGGCGCCAAGTAAGCGTGACTCGGCAATTGGTGAAATTATAATTTTTCGTAAAGTGTTAGTTTGCTATTTCATATTTAAGTGTTGACAACTTGGTCTTAAATCGTATTTTGCGATAATAGATCTTGAACACTGGTAAGAGACAAAGAGTTGGTGGATCTAACTTAAGAGCCGGAAAGACAATTCTATCGCCAACAGAGAGAAGCTCTAGGGAGAAAACTGCAGCTTGCTCGTACAAACAATCATGGAGCAACCACAGAATCCCCACTCTGTGCGGGCGCATGCCCGAGGAAATGGCAGCTAGCCGGTTCGCGATGTGGCAATCCCACATGCTAGTAATGTCACATCTAGCATTCGCAAACCCGAGCCACGAGGGAGGTTCGAGTTTAAACGCAACATGGTGCACCGTCAGACACAAGCCTAGGCAGCTCACGTCTCCCCACGAGGGATCCACAACAACATCTTCAAAATTTTTTGGAGATAAGTACACACTTGCATTCGCTGGAGCTCAACAGATTTGCGCCTGCTTTACACTGTTCTGTTTTCATTTTGGGAGAAGGCCAAAAGGTGGTTGAAAGCTGAGCCACCAAACTCTATAACCACATGGGATGATTCGCAAAGGCTCTTGATCCCGGTTTCTTCTTCCGTAAACAACAGAAGACTTAGAAGTCAAATTTAAGTTTCAAACAAAGAGAAGGAGAGAATTCAGACGTTTGGGAGATTCAAATCGCTGCTATGGACCGGCCCTCATCACCACCAATCCAATGATGTGCTGGTGCACACTTTTATAGAGTGTTTGGAACCCCACACAAAAATCTGGCTGACTCGGCAAACTGGGACAAGCATTAGAAAAGACTTATTAGGAGTCAGATACTTTGCTTAATCGTATTTCGGAGGGAATCCCGGAGTGGAATGGACTCTTCAAGGGGAGGAGCAAGGAAAGTAGCCGGAGTCTTGGAAGTGGATTGGGCTTACGCCTATCGCCGCACGATAGCCGCCTCGGTGCAATCAACTCAACACCCACCGGCCAACACATGAGCTTGAGTCGCCCCAAACCCCGCAAATGCAAGGCAGCGCATTTGGTGTGAAGTGTGCGAGAAGTAATGAACACTCACTCGAGTGTTGTGGAGCAAATCCCGACTCGGTGAACTTTGTCTGCAATGCACAAAGGAACACCACCAACAAGCATGGTAACAGCCTACAATTTAACTCGGAGGAATCCCAATTTCTCTTGGGGTAGCAACAACCATCAGGGACAGAGTTCGAGTCAGGTGCAGAGGAATCAAGGAGGGCCACGTAACTATCAATACGCATAGAAGCAAATGCCCCTCCTCCACCACCATCACCCACCACGAGGAGATGTTCAAGACGTTGATAGCTAACCAAGTTCAATTATGTGCCGACTATGTTAAATTGGCAACAGGTCAAGAATAATCAGTTAGCTACCAAGGCGCCGGAGCACGCTTGGGCGCTTGTCGGAGCCCAAAAACAAGGCCTAGAGGAGGACTTCCCAAATGCACACGAACCCCAACCCCAAGAAGGTGAATGCGCTGACCACAAAGTGAGTGGTTTGTGTACTCTCGAAGGAGGTGGAACCGTAAAGACCACCTCAACAAGCTAAAGCACAGAACTGAGGGGGAGCAAAATGATGAGAGGGGGAAGAACAAGGATGCCGAACCGTAAAGACCTCCACCCTCGTTCACTCAATGATTAAAGAAACACAGAGGAGGCGTGTTTCAAAAAGGTCATGGAGGTGCTTAAACAGTACACATTAACTTACCTCTTGTTGATGTTTCTTTGCAGGAGTGCCTAAGCACGCAAAGTACATAAAGGACATCGCGGCCAACAAAAGGTGTGCTTACCGCAGTATGCCACTTGCTTTACGGAGGAGTGCACTTCCCCTGGATACAAAACCGATTGCCTACAAAGCTCAAAGACCCTCGAGCTTCACACCAACTAACAATCGGGCAAGAGTATCCGAGCCGGATTATGTGATTTGGGAGCGAGCATTAACTTGATGCCTACCTCTGTATTCAAAAAGTTGGGGCTGGTTAGTCCTAGACCAACAAGTGATCTTGCAAACTTGCGACGTTTCTTTGGCAAGACCAAACGGAATTGTGGAGGACGTGTCGGTGCAAGCCGGCTCCTTGATCTTCCGTAGATTTGTAGTGCTGGACTTTGAGCCGTACGCCGAAGTTCCATTTATTTTGGGACTACCTTTCTTGGCTACCGGAGCGCGATAGACGTAGCCGTTGTGTTTCACGATGCAAGCACATGATAAGGTGGAGGTGTTCGATGTGTACAAGGCCACCAAGCTCCTGTGTCGTGTACGAGGAACTCTCTGTCATCAACGTGTTTGAGCAAGCTGAAGTTGCTCCTGGGCGTTGAGTCTCCGTGAGTTAGTGGGACGACCGAGACAGGTGAGATGGAAGTCGTGAGAAAACGTCCGTCACCCTAGGGGCGGAATTAACTTAAATGACATCGAGCCGCGACTGTAACCAGCGCCGCACGGGAGGCAACCCGTGAATTTTTGTTTTTTATGATTGTACGTATAAAAAAAAAAAAAAAAAAAAAAAGAAAAAGAAAAGAGAAAAAGAAATTTTTTTTTATGTATATGTGTGTAAATATAAAAATAAAATATTGTGTTCTTCAAACCTGGGAATTCTAACCGATTTCTTGGTAAGATATATTTCAGTTGATCTGAGGAAAAATGAAAGGGAGTGCAAAGGAGAAAACGAGGTATGAAAATTTTTAAGTGGCAAAACAATGAGCCAAGGTGGTTCGTGTCACGGAGGTGATGTTCACAAGCCCTCCGTGACACGTTGAAGGCAAAATCTGAATTTTTACAAAATTCGTAATGCTCACAAGGAGGAAGTTCCTCGTGTCACGGAGTGTGATGCTCCGCGCTACCCTCCGGTGACACGCGTGGAATTCGCGCTCGGGTCACACTGGTCACGGCGACCTCGCGCGAAAATACCCCTTTAACACTAAAATCTTCTATTTTTCCCATTTCCCATCCTCCGCGACAAACACTAAAATTTCCTCCGCGACAAACACCCAAAATTTCCCCCTTCCCCAACGTGGCACGGACTTAGGCACGAAATTTCATCAACTTTTCTTCGATATCATCGGATTAAAGGTACGTTCTTGAAATCAACCTCAATTTTTGCTAAATATTTCAATTTCAAGCATGAAAGAGAAGTAACCCTTGCCCTAGGTATAAATTTAACTTAAATTCATTTGAGTTATGATTGTTTGTTATTCGTTGTATCGTGGTGATTATATGAACGCGAAAATTACATGCTTGATCGAATTTGGTTGTGAAATTGTATCTAGGGTTGGGTTATGAATAGAGAGAAATTGAATT
>JACEIK010001914.1:200575-211955 GCA_018107945.1 Datura stramonium
ATGTTGGTTAGCACATATATTCACATTTATATAAAATTACATGAAAATGTATAAAATAATTTAGATAAACAAGACTAATTTAAGTTATAAAGCGTCACTCATGCATGCTATTTTGCCCGAGATCATCATCATATATGATAATGGTCACAGGATCACCAAATTTGTGGGTCTAACACAAACGACGTCAATACTATGACATAACCTTGGACCTACCAAGGTACAGATAGACTTAAACTCAACGCCATAGTCAAAATAAGAAAGGCATATCCTGACGCATTGCCCGCTGAAGGCTTTATAACCTACCGATATCCTAAAGCAAAAATATAGGGTATAACTCAATCTATAATAGTTACTCTACCTCTACCCTATCCTCAACCTAGTTGTAACCCTAACGTAACTAGCCCTGCTGGCACAGACATCTCTACCATAAACCCTGTCAATAGCGCCATGCCGCTCTACCCTTAAGTAGGAAATCTCTCATCTTATGGCCCTTAACTCCACATGTGTAATAACTAGTTATCCGCCCTCTATATTTTCCAATATTTCCCCAACCATATAACTCACAAGGTGGCATACCCAGCCTACTCTGCTGCCCAAACTCTGATTCTTAAGACCCTCCTCCTGACTCAACGTGATCTCTATAACTATAACTACCTTGAGGCGTCTTAAGACCACCCTGTATCACATTCTGAACATCTGCAAACCTCGTCCTCTTTTTTTTTCTACCTCTCTATTCACTGTCAATCCAACTATCGCTGCCTGTGCTCCTTCGAAACTTGAGCCAACACCTATATATGTGATATGTCTACACCTTCCTTTATCGCAACAACACAATAATGCTTCACATACTATAGCAATAACCCATTTATGTGTCGATGTATCCTGGCCCACATAGTACTGAATAAAGGAGCTACATATCAAGCTAATGATTTGGACCAAAGCCTATACTCCCGTAAACTCATATATCCCTACTCCAAATATAGGAACTAGTCAGCCTTGGTATCTCAAATCTCCAACAATAGGTAATGATCCAAAAATACATTAGCAAAGCTAGCCTATTTGGTTGGAAGTGCATCTTGGCTCCTACAATATTCCCAACTTTCATATCATAGGGCAGCTATCTCTCGTAATCTGAATGCCGCCAACTCTACAAACTCAATAGGAGTAGCATGCATGACCTAAAGATATGGTACAAATGGTCCAAAAAATCCTGCGGGCCTTTGTTCACATTTGTTTTCAAGAATTCTAGAGGATTTAATGCTATAAACTCTTGAGTCCTAGAACTTCCCACTCACTCTCTAAATCTGCACCCGTTGGTGCCCCAACTCCATGTTGTCCTATCACTATTACAGCCCAAAATAATTTTGATGTTTAAAAGTGTTAGGAGAATGAAATTCCAAAGAGGTGATTAAATCAGGGAATGGATTATGGTGGTGATTAAGAATTGACTTGAAGTTTTGAGATAAAGGGAGCTTCATAACAAAATTCAATTTCATGATTTATTATGAGAAAATATTTTTAACAAGTCTCATATATGGTCTAACTTGGAACAAGCATATATACCGATTTATATTGATTTAAAAGTCCCATGACCTATAAAATTAATGTTATTTGAGTGTAGTTCTTACAACATCTAACCACTTGTCAATCAGAGTTTGAAGTAAAACATTATGGGCATTTTACTGAAGCAATACCAAACAGTGATGTGAGCGTGATGTCCTAGCGCTTCCACCTCCCTACCTCTTAAGAATCAGTTCTTTAAGTTGTCAGAACATTTCATACATATCCAGGTTTGACCTGATTTCTTAGTAAACATATTTTCTCTCCATTTCCATTTAAGAATCAAGGCAAAATAGCCATCAAAATTCACACCAAAAGCTTGCAAATTCCGAGGAGAAGTTCATAGAGTTTTAGAGATTGTTTCTACCAGATTATTTTGTGAGTTGCTGCTGTGTTGGAGATCATGAGGAGGAACATCACTTCTATATTGGATAAAGTTCACTCCATGTAAGGTTAAGCAATCCCCTCTTTGTTTCATATAGGTTTTCTGAAAGAAACTTGGAGGAAGTTTTTAGTAACTTATGTTACTTGTTGTGTTGTTGAACTGCTACATTTTGCACATTATTGTTGCTGCATTTTTTAAGAATAAATATGATTCATATATACTCCATCATATTAGGAGTTTATCACAAGAAAAAGGTAAGATTTTTACCCATTAAACATGAACGAACTTTCAAGTTAAAACTTGAAGTTGAAAACTAAGAATGATGTATTGTTTTTAGTGTGTTGTTCAGTGAAGTTGCTACAATTTTAGGAGGTTGATGTAGATATAATTATACTGAATATATACTCCATTGTGGTGGGAGTTAATTACAAGGAAAATTTGGTAAAATCTCCCTCTCTGTGTTCTTTAAAGTTTGTGAAGAAAAGTAAGTAAGAAAGTGTTGAAATGATGCCTTGTATTTGTTGTTGTGGCTGCCTATTGACATGACATTTTGGCTGAATAAATTGGATTAAAATAGACTTATTTCATAGTTTAAATCTCAAGGAATTTAATAGGCTGGAAATTGGTAGTTGGAGGAAGAATAAGCTAAGGAAACATGTCGACACAAGGTATGCAAAAGGAGTCATTCCCCTTGTTTGTCAAGCACGACTTTGTACCATTGAAAGGACCTATACTTATGCATTTTGAACTCATGATGGACATGTATTATTCTTTCCAAAGAGTTATAAATTCTTTGCATTAAGTTTGAGTTGGTAAGAGTGGATTGGAATAAGTAAATGTGAAGAAAAAATGTCTTACTTACGTTTATTTTCATATTATGATTGTCATAGCTATAGATTGAGTCTAGAGATGCCTCAGCCTAGGTACTATGACCTAGTCCTTTATATTACGTTTATATGATTTTAAATGTGTCTGGTATGCTAGTTTCAAGGAGGATAGTAAGAAAAGCTAAACCACAATGGCTAAACGAATCTAATCTAAGGATCGAGGTTGCGATCAATTAAGGGTAAATAAGCTCATTGAAATAGAACTAACTTGTTGTGGTTTTACTTTATCTTATGTGTACGTTATGATATATGTGAGGCCAAGGGGAGACTCCATAATTCCTTTGCGTTAAGCCGAACGATAAGCTAGAAAGTCTCCAAGCTCTAATATCCCTTTTAACATGATCTATCTTGTTGTAACTCTTGCACCTCCATAGTTCCTTATAACTTATACGAGTCTTGAATACATTCATAGAAGTTCCATTTGCTAGCTTTACATGTTATATATGCTCACTTGAAGCTCTGTGTATAAATAAGGCCTATGCAGGCCATAAATTTAGCATTCGTCATTTCTATGATACATGTGTTAAATTGACTTAGTTTAAGCCCTATCACCTTTATTTATGATTATGATTAAGATTTATTGATTTTACCCTAGTGTGGTACACCTTCCTGAGGCATTTTTATCTTACCCTGATGTTGTACACTAGTTGGACATATTTTTATTTTATCCTGGTGTGATCCACCGGCTGGATGGATTTTATATGGACTTTATGGTCGGCTGGTGCCAGCATTATAGTTATAGTTTTTGTTGTGCATTACTTGGTATGCGTGGAACTTTAGTATTGAGTTATTGTCCGGTTTCAATTTTCAATATTTCAGATTGTTACTATTCCTTATTTGTAGCTCCGTTATTATTGTTATCTTATATGTTTACAGTTTTCAACCTTACATACTAGTACATTTCATTCATACTGACGTGTCACGACCCGAATGGAGGCCCAGATCATGACACGAGACAAGGATCCCCGAGAGACCCCAAGACGATCCATGGTATAAGCATACATCTGACTCAATCAAGAACTAAATAATTGACAATTCAACCATAGCGGAAGTCTAGCTTTAATATAACATCAGAATGTAGAATCCGAAGCTGAATATATACATATGTCTGAATAGCCTCTAAACATGACAAGTTGATGGGATAAGACCCCAACTAACTCAACAATCTAAAAATTGAAATTCATAAAGAAAAGGTAGAGACTCGGGTCCTCGAAAAGATGAGGACTCACCAATAAGCTGATGCGAACTCCGGTAAGCTATCTAAGAGTGGGGCTGAACCTGAGAGCTAGGTCATGTATCATGAAACGATACAACATAGAAAGTATGCGGTCAGTACGTGGAATCTATCGAGTATTCAAGGTATGTAAAACTGCTAAAGTAAGTAAAACCTTTTAAACGCGATGCATTAATGAAAACATTAACATCATTAAATTGAGAGTAGGGATTGCATGCATTCCTTATGAAATGACGACATTTTCATAACATGATATAACATATCTTTACATGTCAAACTAACTCGAATGACTCAAAGCTGCAATATAATATTTATAGAAAAGCTTAACATTTAGTCAAAACTTACTTCTAGAAAATGCATGTGTATATAATAATCATGAGTAATAAATATGCATATCTGAATCATACAGATCAATGGGAGACATGTCACTTAACCGACATACCACGATAGAGCTTACATGGTCCCGACTATTACACTCAAGTGAGCAGAGCCGTCCAAAACTTTGTCAGGGCTAAGGACACTACCATGATATCGATATCAAGTTGGAGGGCCATTAGGGCCAGGGATAGCTCACAAGGGAGGTCCTGATAATATAATAGTATCAACCTATGTTGGCACGTAGTTTTGGGGCATAGGGTGATCGACCCTTAGCTCGCTCGGTGCTAGACTCTGGTCCCAAAAACATGCAATACTCTACATCGTATATAACGAAGATCAACATCGTCTATTGACGAAGCTCAATAATCAACTACATCTCAAATACGAAATCATGCATATGAGAAACTTTAATTCAAAACATACCACAAGTTGAAAACATATATGGGAGCCTTTGCTCCAAAACCATGTGGTAAGCTATGCATAGGAAGATTCAACTCAAAACATACCACAATCTAAAGTATAAAATTTGGGAGTCTTCGCTCCAAAACAATGTGGTAAGCTTAGTTCGGGAAAATCCTCACTTAAACTTAGCATATGGGCATTGCCCAAAACATTATCATACTTCGAAATACTTAATTCTTATTGAAAACATAACTATAAACATGGGTAGCTTCAAATCATGCTTTCCATCATAATATCTCATCATTATCGCACTTACTTCACACATATCACTTTTCATGATCATATCATCAATGGGTTTCAACATTCATAAGGCTAGAAACATAACTTTTAATTGAAATCATTATAAAATTAGCCCATGCTTCACAATTTGATAATAAAATCATAATCAATTCATACCCATGTAAATAAATTGAAGATTCATGCATTTGGATAGAAACCCCATACTTGATAATAAGAAATTCTCATACTTAGATCGAAATTGGGTATGGGTGTGGAAGGAAACACCAACTCATAACCCTACATACCTGGAAGGGATTGATTCTACCACTTCTCTTATTGCCCAAGAAGAATTTGAATGAAAACCTTGAAGACTTGCTCTAGGTCATCTCCTCAACCTCTCAAGTTTTCATACATGGAAGGAAATAACTTAGAATAGGTTTTCCCCTCCTTAAACCCACTAAAACTAGCCTTGAACGATGTAGTTTAGGCTTTAACAACTTAGGAATTATAAAAAGGCCCTTACTAAATTCGCAGGAAATTACTGCCAGGTTGTCCTAACGGACGACCTGACGACTGATGGTCCATGGCAATGACTCGTCACCCTGCTCGTCAAGTACACTGCCTTATTCTCCAGGATTTCTCATCTAGTTGGCAACGGGGGACCCCATGAATCGTGGTGGCTGACCACGACTCGTGGTCACCACCCGTGAAGTACACTGCTTTTCTTCCTTTTGTCTCACCCCACGACTGACCTAACCCCACGAGTCATTGCCATGCCTGTGGGGACCCTTTTCTCCAAACATCCCAACTTCTCACTGAACTCCCCCATGAGTCACCTGACGACTCGTGGGCTGTCCTTACGAGTCATCCCATGATTCGTCCTGAGTCTGCAATATCACTTTTACATTTTCTCCGTTTCAACTCTCTGGTCCGACCATTGGACTTTCGGGGTATAACAATATCTCCCCCTTGGGAACATTCGTCCTTGAATTTTGAAAGCAAGAAGAAAACAGAATCATGCAATTATCATATTCAAATACTTATCATTTAAACCAAAAATTGATGGAATGCCTACCTCTGATTCAAAATATACAGCTGGACTGGATTTGCAAATCACATACACACCCATATAGATAAAAGAAACTTGTGTGCATAAGCTGAACATGAAAATAAATAGATTTTTAGGTCAAAACTGATACCTCAAGCTGACATTGGGCCGATAGAGAACAAGTGTGGGTATTTAGCCGTCATATCCGCTTCGGCTTCCCGCATAGCTTCTTCAACATGCTGATTGCTCCATAATACTTTAACTGAAGCTACTTCTTTGTTCCTCAACCTACGAACCTGACGATCCAATATTTCAACTGGAACTTCCTCATAGCTAAGGCTATCCTTTACACCAACACTTTCTACCGAGACTAATAGAGCTGGATCTCCCAAACATTTCTTCAAAAGCGATACATGAAACACGGGATGCACGGATGATGACTCTGAGGGCAAGTCCAACTCATACGCTACCCTACTCACTCTTCTCATAATACGGTAAGGACCAATGTAACGGGGACTGAGTTTCCCTTTCTTCCCAAACCGCATGACTCCCTTCATGGGAGATACCTTTAGAAATACCTAATCGTCCACCTCGAACTCCAACTCTCTCCTCCTTACATAAGCATATGACTTTTGACAACTCTAAGCGGTTTTCAGCTTGTCCCTTATCAACTGAACCTTCACCATAGCCTCGTGAACCGAATCTGGCCCTATCATAGTTGCCTCTCCAACCTCAAACCATCCGATGGGCGATCTACACCTCTGCCCATAGAGAGAGTCGAATGGTGCCATTTGGATGCTGGAGTTATAGTTGTTATTGTAAGCAAACTCGATCAAGGGCAAAGTGATCATCCCAACTACCTCTGAAGTACATCACACATGCTCTCAATATGTCCTCAAGCTTCTGGATTTTCTGATCCGTCTGACCATCCGTTTTTGGATGAAACGTTGTGCTGAGATTAATCTGAGTCCCAAGCCCTTTCTGAAAAGACCGCCAACATGGGGAAGTAAACTGAGTACCTCGGTCTGAAATAATAGAAAAGGGCACCCCATGTAGCTAGACCAACTCTTGGATATATAGTTTGGCATAATAATCCGCCAAATCTATGGTCTTCACTAGTAGGAAATGTGCAGCCATAGTAAATCTATCTACCACCACCCAAATAGAATCATATTGTCGGTGAGTATGAGGTAGGCTTGTAATAAAATCCATATTAATCTCTTCCAACTTCCAAGTGGGAATGATAATATCATGAAGTACGCCTCCCGGCCCTTGATGCTCAACCTTCACTTGCTGCTAGTTCGGGCACTTGGCTACGAATTCAGCAATATCCCTCTTCATTCCATTCCACCAGTATATTTTCCGCAAGTCATGATAAATCTTGGTTGCACTGGGATGAATAGAGTATAGGGACCCATGAGCCTCATGCCACATCCGACTGCTCAAATCATCGACATCCGGAACATATTGGTGACCCTGGTACCGCAGCACACAATCTCCCCCTTGGGAGAAGACCTCTACCTTCTGACTTCAAACGACTTCTTTCATCTTTACCAACATCGGAACCTCATCTTGTCTAGCTTTCACATTAGTCACCAAGGATGATTCTGATCCGTTTTGCACAACAACACTGCCATCGGTTGAGTCGACAAACCTAACTCCCAACCTTGCAAGTCGATGGACATCTTTCACCATCTCTTTCTTTCCCTCATCCACATGGGACACATTCTCCATAGAGAGCATATTGAGTGCGTCCGCTACCACATTAGCCTTACCCGAATGGTAAAGGACACTCATATCATAGTCCTTGAGTAGCTCCAACCACCTCCTTTGCTGAAGATTGAGATCTTTATGCATGAACACATATTGTAAACTCTTTTGATCCATAAACACATCCACATGGACCCCATATAAGTAATATCTCCACATCTTCAATGCGAACACCACCGCCGCCAACTCTAGATCATGGGTTGGGTTATTCTTCTCATGGATCTTTAGCTGTCTAGAGGAATATGCTATCACTTTTCCTCGCTGCATCAATACACACCTGAGTCCAATTCTCGAAGAATCAAAATACACCACAAAACCGTCAGTTCCGTTGGGTAGGGTCAGCACCGGTGCAGTAGTGAGTCAAGTCTTCAATTCTTGGAAGCTCTTCTCATAAGCCTTTGACCATTGGAACTTTACCTTATTCTAGGTCAATTTGTTCAAAGGTGATGCAATAGATGAGAAGCCATCAACAAACCTCCGATAGTAGCTAGCTAAACCCAAGAAACTTCGAATATCCAAAGGATTCACCGGTCTAGGCCGATTCTTCACCACCTTGATTTTCTGAGAATCTATCGTTATGCTGTCACTCGATACCACATGGCCCAAAAACACTACGGAGTCCAACCAAAACTTACACTTGCTGAACTTGGCATACAATTGGTGAACCTTGAGAGTCAAAACCACTATTCTCAAGTGAGCGGCATGCTCCTCCTCGCTCCGAGAGTATATAAGGATTTCATTGATGAACACAATCACGAACATATCCAAATATTGCTTGAAAACCTTATTCATCAAGTACATGAAAGCTACAAGAGCATTCGTTTGTCCAAAAGAAATAACTACAAACTAATAATGACCATACCGCGTCCTAAAGGCTATCTTCGGGATATCACTCTCCTGAACCTTGAGCTCATAATACCCAGACCTGAGATCAATCTTGGAGAAACACTTGGCACCCTCAAGCTGGTCAAACAAATTGTCAATCCTGGGTAAAGGATACCTTTTCTTAACTATGACCTTGTTCAATTGCCGATAGTCAATGGACATCCGAAGCAAACCATCCTTCTTCCGGATGAATAACACTGGTGCACCCCATGGAGTCTTGCTTGGTCTAATGAAGCCCTTATCTAATAGGTCCTTCAACTAATCTTTAAAATCTTTTAGCTCGGCTGGAGCCATTTTGTAGGGAGGAATAGATATAGGCTGTGTGTTGGGAAGAAGGTCAATACTGAAATCAATCTCCTGCTTGGGAGGAACACCTGGTAAATCATCGGGAAAAGCCTTTTGGTACTCACGTACTACTAGAACTGACTGGATAGTTGGGGTTTCAGACTCAACATCTCTAACCCTAAATAGATTGTACATGCAACCCTTAGAAATCATCTTCCTGGCCTTAAGGTAGGAAATGAATCGACATACAGGCACAGCTGAACTACCCTTCCATTAAAAGACTGTCTCACCCGGAAATATGAACTCTACTCCCTGGGTTCTACAATTAACGGAAAAAGAAATGAAAATAGCCAATCCATGCTGAGAATAACATCAAAATCAGTCATGGCCAACTCTATCAAATCTGCTGAAGTGACCTTATGAAGGACTGAGACTGGGCAACCTCTATATACCCGTCTAGCTATAACTGAGTCACCTACTAGAGTAGAAACTGAGAAGGGTTCTAACAAGACTTCGAGACTGACTCCGAAGCTATTGTCCATATAAGGTGTCACAAAAGACAAGGTAGCCCCCGGATCTAGCAAAGCGTATACATCAATATGGAAAAATCGCAACATACCAGTGACCAAATCTGGGGAGACCTCCTGTTCCTGAAAGGATGCTAAAGTATAGAACCTGTTATGGCGCTAACCGCCAGCTGTGCTAGTCGATTCCCCCTGATGTGCTGAGTGTACGGGAGGGGGCACTAAGCTAAAAGTTGGGCCTCGACCCCCAACATGATCCTGTCTCGCAGCTGGACAATCTCTATGCATGTGTCAAGGCTGCCCATACCCAAAACAAGCACCTAAACCTACCAAACACTGGCCTGTGTGCCCTCGGCCACATTTGGGACAAGCTGGGATGCTGGAATCTACGGGTCTGCAGCTCTGACCCCTCGAGCCTAGTGCTTGCCCTCTCTTATCATTTCTAGTTCGGGATGGCACACTCAATGTTGATGAAGCCGGGGCGGATGATATTTGGTGGGTCTACTGTCAGTGCCCACCATAGGAGCTCTGTTGAGAGAATTTGTGGTCCTCGGTCCTGGCCCTCTTAGCCTGCCTCTCTCTCGAATGTGTTGCCTCCATCTGCTGGGTGTATAACACTATGCATGGGAAATCCATGTCCTGATGGAGTATAGAAGTCCTATAATCCTTTTCCAGATAGCCTACTTCTCCATGGACAAATTTGCTCACCCGGATCCTCTGATCGGCTACCAACTCTAGGGCATATTTTGATAGGTGAGTAAACTCAAGGGAATATTCTTGTACAGTCATCCTCCCTTGCTTCAAATTCACGAACTCAGCTGCCTTCAGCTCCCTCATCTCTCGAGGGAAGAACCGGTCTAGAAACGCAACATGTAACTCTTCCCAAATGACCGAACCTACTCATGCGACCCTGCTATCCTTCCATTGGCAAAACAAGATGTGCGCGACCCCTTTTAGCTGATAAGAGGCCAAATTGGCACATTCAACACCATTCACCCCCATGAATTGGGTGATCTTGAAAATCTCATCCACGAACTCATATGGGTCCTCATCCACCTTGGACCCAAGGAACTCCGACAGGTTCATCCGCAAGAAGTCTCTGACTCGAGTTGCCGCTGCATAACAATTTTTCAAAAAATGCGCAACGGCCTTCTGATTGACCTGGGTGGTCAAGACCTACGCAAGCATCTGAATAGCGGCTCGAAACTCAGCATAGGCGGCTGGCTCCGATGCCTGAGGATCCTGAACTGGTGGGGCTAACTGATTCACATAACCATTTCCATCCTCATGGCCTTCACCACCTCCATTCATCCTTCCGTTCATTCTTCGAGGAGCCATGATTCTTCAATCGCGAATAGTGTTGTTGCCCGCAAGTGTACGGGTAGTACAAGTAATATAGTGGCCCTTTTTAAGATTCAGATGTCGAACCCACAGGGACTGGACCAATTCAACTTATTATAAAGTTCAAGTGTGATATTAAATGCCGCAAGTGTTGATTATAGACTTTTTCGAGAAATTTAATCAAGTCTAGATGTGGTCAACGAAATACTCTGAATTCCTTCAAGGAGCAACTAGAGTTAAAACCGGATAATCATACGATACTATGATTTGCAATGGTTTAAGTATGAAACTATTAATTGTCGTCTCACATAATTAAAATTGCATGTTCATGGTCTTTCAAACCTCTAAACACGACAAACTAGCCTCACTACTACATCATTGAGCGAGGATGTCATTTCTAGT